>PVKE010004779.1:0-33077 GCA_004027555.1 Craseonycteris thonglongyai
TAAAACCTCTCTTTGTACTTGCATCGGAGTTGGTCTCTTGGTTGCTGTCGGGATAGCGATCTGGGAGCACAACAGAACAAAGAAGGAACTTGAATCCTGCCTAAACAAATGAAAGCACTTTAGAGACTCCATCAGCATCAGCAGCGCAGGTACTAATATCATGTAGCCGTTTTAAAGTGGTTGCCCTCCTTTAGCTAAGATCCAAACCAACCTCAAGAATTAACAAGCAAAAGTACTTTATATGTGGTCTGAAGCGCGGTAGGGGAATTTGGAATGCAGCTGAGCCTCCGGCTAGTGTGTGCAGAAATGGCTGCAAGTTCCTCCCCTGCCTATAGTTCTTACATTGTTTCCACAACTTGCGGGCAACTCACAGCCAGCATGGTTCTGGAGGTGAGTCAGGGTTGGTCTGTATCAGTGTTGGCCGTCAGGAAGAGGCAGCTAACAGGCTGGCATGTGGATTCAGATGAATAATTAGTCACTTCTTCAAACTTTCAGATTTCCCAGAAATTTTGTTAATGCCAGATATGGCAGCAATAATTTTTCTGATGCTGCAGCTCCTAACGTTTGGCAGCCTTTCCTGGAGAAGAAGGGTATGACCTGGTATAACTGTATGTACGGGGGTCTATGAGAACTGGGTTGAAATCACTCACTGTGGGTCAAGTCCAGAGTTAGATAACTGGAGAAAACGGTAGATGCTAGGCCATATCAACCCATCTTGAAGATGGTGACTCCACCCCCAGCCAACACCACCTGCATGTCAAGATTCCTGAGTTTTCTGTAGGAGAATCGAAGAACAATTTGGTCCAAACCCTTGGATCTTAGCAAACTCTGGCATCGCTTGATCATGGACCCCCAGCCTAACTGCCATCTGCTCACCGTGCCGAGTTCTCGGAAGCAGTTGACCTACAGATGACCCACTCTTGTGTCATTGCCTTAAGTCTCCAACTGGATTCATCCAGATACACAAGCATGGGGAGTGTTAGAAGCCCACTGTCTCAGCAGATAAGGCAACTGCACTCCCTCATTCTTCACCATCTTGCATCCAACCAAGAGCCTGGAACAGTGAGTGTGTGCATTGGGGACATTCGTGTTCTTCGTCCCCATTGAAGGAAGCATTTGCTTGTCCTGGATGACTAGGATTGCCTATGTAAATATTCTGAAATGAAACCATAGACAACTGCGCAGAGCTGACCTCCCTGAAAGCTGCCTTGTCCTTGAATGTGACAAACTCACAAATTCTCAGTACACTCCTGTTAGCAAAATCACAACATTTTTGTTACATTTAAGCTGAATGAATAAAAACTGATGAACAGAAGTGGGATGAATCTAAAACGACTGGATATTGGCAGTGTGTGGTGAGAGTTTCTGTGTGGATTTTCATTTAACCCTTCTTTGTAATTTGCCATTTTATGTAACATGTTAATATGTCATCGTAGGACGTGGTAACTGTGGGAAAGGAGGAATTCACAGAGGCCTGATTCATGTGTGTCATTTGGTGGGAAAGGAGGGGTGTTTTCTGTATGAACATGTACTCCCACTTTCTTCTCTGCCTTCACGTTACCAGCACGGTATGGACATTGTGCTTTCAAACAATCGCAGTCTTTGTTTTGGGGACACAACCAAGAATCCCACTCCAGTGTGACTGCTTCTTAGGACAGTGTCTTGGTCAAGGCAATGGATGGGACAGGGTGCTTACTGACAATGTCTGACTCCCTAGAGCTGGTGGCAGGGGCTGCACCGGATACCCTGGGGCTGCCCGTCAAACCAGCAGATTCCCAGGAGCGCCCATGGGAGCCCTCACGCGTCCTAATGTGCACAACAGGTGATTCTTATTCCAACTGAACTCTGAAAACTTTTGCCTGGTAGGAATCACAACCCAGGATATACATCAGAATCATCTGAAGAGCTTTGAAAACGACCTTTTCCCAGGTCCTACCACAGACCAACTGATAGGAATTCTACAGGAATGTGTTAATAGCTCTCTAGGTGATTCTAGTTTGCAGCCAAGGTCAGGACTGAGTAAACAGTAACAGTTCTCCAGGTGCCTGAGGGGAGTAAGCCTGGTGACTTCTCCAAGTCTCTGTCCAGGCTCCTCTCCTAAGCCTGGGGCAGGTGTGTGACAGGGTGCTGGGCTCCTCTGACACAAACCACGGGGTTGTGTTGCAGGACAAATGCATCTGATTCCTCCTGGGAGGATCGGCTTCCTCCCTGGGGTCTGGGCAGGGCTTTCCCATCTACCATGGGCTCTCTCACACAGGAGTGGGCATGACAGTGCTCCCCTTGGGAGATGCGTAAGCTCAACTTTCATAACGACACTGGGTCACAGGATTGGCTTTTAATCAAGGTAAAAAATTTTTCTTCTGCCACCTGGAATAAAATATTAGAAAGAAATTCTTCACATGCAAGGAAAGTAAAAATAATCTGGGGATGCTGGGATGGTTCAGCAGGTTGAGCATTCATCTTGCAGCCCCAGGATCCAAGGATTATAGCCTGGCCCCCACGCCAGGCTCTTGCCCTGTGCAACCCTGCACCCACCTGTAGAGTGAAGCTATATCGAAAACTAACAACATACAACTCTGGAGACTGCTCTGGGCCTTCCCTCCTTCTCTCTGTTTCTGTCTCTCTCTGTCAAAAACAATAAAAAAATTAATTCTTAAAAAATAATCTTATCTGCTGCAATAGCTTGGCCTCTTGTTTCCCATGGACCATGTCCCTGAATTTCACCATGACTATAGACTCTGATGATTGCTGTCCTAGGAACTGCTGGTAAAACCAATCTTTGCACCTTTAATAAAGAGCCATATTATGAAGAAAAAAAAAATCTGATTTCAAAGGAAAGTAATTACGTGGTAACATAAACTGTCAATCTCAAAGAGCCTCATCTTTGGAATCATCACCTTTGATATTTAAAACCCTGATATTCTCTTAAGAATCCACAGAGTCCAACCTGGATTGGCCTCCATGCCGTGCTTCTAAAATACAATTCCTCTGATATCTTTGTAATTATTACCCAGCAAACACTTTTTGAGCACCCACCAAATGCCAGGCACTGTGCAAGGCTACGGACACAAAATAAGCCAAATGGGATCTCAGCTGTAAGGAAAAGAATGGGGAATGTACGGTAGATAAGTAAACAAATAAATACAAAGCAAAGTGACTTTAGCACTTACCACGAATAAACAGAGGATGCTGTCTGAGTTGAAGGAACAATTCATGAACGCCTGTCTGAAAAAGCCAATTTGAGCTCATTTTGAAGGGTGCGTAGGAGTTTTCCAAGTGGACCTCACAGGGCACTTCCGGCAGAGAAAGTGGTACGTGCAGCAAGTGTGGATGAATAGGTCTGTTTCTACTAAAAATTACCCGAAGCCATCAGTTCCCAAGCCGTGGTCCGTGTACCTCCAGGAGTACATACTGGGCTGTTCAGGGGCTTGGGAAGGGTTGTGCGAGAGCCCCAAGCACTCCAGGCTTGGGCCAGGTTGGCCAGACAAAACGGAGTAGCCATGCTTCCTCCAGGAAATGCCTTGCACTTCTGCCGGTTATGCAAGCTTAATGTACCCCGAGTGCGCACGGGAGGACTTGCGGGCCCCGGGCCACCTGCCACTACTGCTCCACCTTATTACCTAAACCGCCTGTGCACCTCGCCCTGTGTGGAGAATAAAGGCTCTGTCACAGATTTATCTGACCCCTCGTCTCTTCTTTAGTCTGTCACCTCACCACCGGAGCTCAGGTCTGACAATACACAAAAATATAATCAGTAACAATATTTGACTGTTACGAACATTGTAAAATTGAATCTGTGGTTTGTATTTTTAGTGTATATTTCTTTCCTAACTTATTCCTTCATTTCCACTATTTTACATTAAGATGGGCACTGAACCAAAGTGTCAGTATTTAAAAATAGCTGTTTTAAAAACAAGGGGTACAATTTATAGAAATAGGTTTAAAAGGGGTACACAAGTGGAAAGAAGTTGGGGACCACTGCCCTAAACTTAGCAGCATAAAACAACAGATTTATTCTCTCACATTCGTTCTGGAGGCCAGAAGAGCAACATGAGCTAGAAGAAAGACGTTGCCAGGGCAGCGTTGCCAGGGCAGCTCTGGGGGACTCGGCTTCTACGCCCTGTCCCATTCCTTGGCTCATGGCCCCCTCTCCACCTGCACAACCAGCAAGGATGGCTCAAGTTCTTCTTCTACCACATCCCTCTGACCCTTCTCCCATCATCTCTCGCTCTCTGACCACAGATGGAAAAGGCTCTCCGGTTTTAATCACTCGTGTGATTAGATTGGACTCGCTTGCATAATCCAGGCTCTAATCTCCCCATCTCAAGGTCCATAACCTCACTCATATCTGCTAGTCCCCTATGCCATGTAAGGTAATACATTTACAGGCTCTGGGAATCAGGGCGGAGTATTCTGCCTACTACACTGTGCATCAATTTACTCAGGAACTTCTATGGGCTAGCGTGTTAAAAAAAGATAAGTTGTAGCTAAATCATAAAAGCCCTTATACGTCAGGTTAAGGAATATTCAACTTATCCTGTGGGAGACAAAGAACCACTGAAGGTTTTAACCAGATTTTCCTCTTAGAGATCTCTTTGGCTATACTGGCTGATCATATAAATTAATGGAGGGGGAGGTACTTGTTACTAAGATTGACATGCAGGCTTGGAGATTCTGATTTAGTAGGTCCAGGGGAAGCTGGCAGGAACGTGTTTATACCAGTCAGGTTACCAGTACGACACTAGAGAAGTTAGCTGAGAATACAGCAAGACTGGAGGGAGACCAGCGCAGATACTGTATCATTAGTCCTGCTAAGAATACCGGTAAATGCAAAAGTAAGGTAGCCAACAGCCCTGTAGATGGAGACAGGGAAGGCACTTTTAGTAATATTTAACAGGAAAATTTGGCAGAACTATTGGTGACCTGTTGGATGCAGCCCTGGGTAGTGGGAAAAGCATGTGTTCTAGAATCATACATGGGAGTTCAAATTCTGGCCCCAACTGCCATCAACTAGCAAGTGAATTTTGTTGAAATAATGTCTCTGAACCTCAGGATCTTTGATTTTTCCATGAGAATAATAATATGAATTTGCAGGATTTACAAGGATTAGCAATAATGTATCAGAGGTTCCTAAAATATAACAGGCACTCAAAAATGGCCACCACTATTATTATTGCTGTGATGGTGATGGTTGTTATGTGGATGTAAAGGGTAGTGATAGAAAACAGGACAAAAAAGAGAATTCAGATGACTCCCCAAACTTTAGAATTGGATAACAAATGGGTGGGAGGGCTGTTTACCCTGAGGAGGAGGAGCAAACTGGGATTCAAAGGCAATGAGTTTCAATTTTGAACAAGTGGAGCTGGAGATGAGGGTGGGACTTCTGGTGGGATGTCCACAAATTAGTAAGATGTACAGGTGTGGATTCAGAAAAATAAAATCTGGGTAACAGCTCCAGCAGCTTTTCCATGAATCTGAAAGCTTTTAAAAGATATCTGCATATGAGCTGCAAAACTGTACCGTTTGAAAGAGGGCAGAAAACAACAGTATTGTTGCATTTAAAATAGTACATACGTTCAGCTTACAGACACTTGAATTTAGCCCGGTGAGACCAGGCTGACAATACGTCCGAAACAGGACAGTTCTGTTGTTTTCTGTCCCGTTTAAAATGGTACATCTGGTCAGCGTCCTTACATTACTTAGTATGCTATAACAATGCAAAAGTAATGACAATGTTCCTATTGAAGTAATAATGCCCTGACAGTTAAAGGCATGCTTGGAGAACCATCGTTTAGAGCCCTCACAGATCTGTTCTGTTTACAATGTTACAAGTTTCCTGGAAGCGGAGTCTTGAAGAGGTCAGCCGACTAGATTGTGACTCCTCTGGGTCATTGGCAGAAGACCAACTGCAGGTCTTTGCTTCTTGCTCTGTCCCTTCCTTCGCTGTCTCGTTTTGCTAACCCCAGACTGGACCCTCCTTGTGAAAGCCTTCCCTGCATCGCTTGTGTGCCCTCTTTGGGGTCTGTTGAGGTGCCTCTCCTTCGTGCTAGAGCTCTAAGGTGTCCCCTTCTTTCTGTCTGTGGATTCCCAGTCTTGAGGTGGGGCCAGTGTAGTAGTTCTCACTGGTACCTGCTGACATGAGGAATAAATACTGGTGTCTCTGGGTTCCCTGAGGCTTCCAGACACGTTGGTTCTTGGGACTTCTCTTTCAGACCCAGGCCCTTCCGTTCATGCTCAAAGCTCCTGTGGTCCATGACTTGGACTACTTCTCAGATGGCCTTAACTACTCCCATTCCGATCCCTCCAGCCTGCCACCAGTGGACCCCGAGGCTGGGAGCTGGGATTCCTGAGGAACAGACCTCGTCCTCCCACTTTCCCGCTGGGTGACTGGGATGAGTCACTTGGCCTCTCTGCACAGCAAGTCGTTCTCATTCCGTGTTTTCGTTTTACTACTTCACATACAAATTCCTTGTTCAAATGAAATCTGAAGTGGAAGCCAGGAACATGAAACAGGGAACAAAGCAAAGCCCTCCAGAGACGCAGGGGTGGCTGTCCCGCTGCTGCCCGGCTCGGCCGAGGCTGCGGGCGGCGCACTGTGAAGGTCCCTTAGCGCTCTCACCTCTCACGGTCTCTGCTTCTGACGTTCTGCTTGTTACATCTGCGTTCTGGAACCTGTCAGTGGTTTTCCAGGGGCCCAAAGATCATGCCTGAACTCAGTCCTTCACTTAAGGCTCCCCACAGCCTGACTCAAACTGGCTTCTGACTTTAAATTCTGTTACATCCCCCATAGCAACCCTCTGGTCTACGTCTTCCTGTGTTTGCACTCAGTTCTCTCCCTGATATACACGCTGGATTAGTTTTCTATTGCTACTGTAACAAATTTCCATCTATTTAGTGGTTTAAACGTATAAATGTATTATCTTACAGTGTCAGAGGTCAGAAGTCTGACGCGGTTCTCACGGGGCTGAAGTGTGTTGACCAGGCAGGATCTGTGTCCTCCCTCATCTAGCTCCTAAGGTCAGCCCCCTTCCCCCAGCTTCAAAGCCATCAGCGTCCCTCATCTCTGTGCCTTCATTCTGCGGTCACATCACCCTCTGCCTCTCCTCTGCCTCCCTCTTTGGTCGCATGAAGGTCATCTACATAATCCAGGACAATCCTCCCATCTCAGGAGCCTTAGCTTAATCACTTCTGCAGTCATTTAACATATTCACAGGTTCCAGGGACCAGGACAAGTTTGGGGCTGTTATTCTGCCCAATACTCACTCAGACCGGCCTGTGTATGATAGCAGGTGAGGAAGGCAGCAGGGGAGGAGGGACACTTCATCGCTGTCACACACACTGCCTCAGTGTGACTCTCAGATGTCATCCTTCTGGCCATGGCCCCACTGAGGGTGGGTCCCTGGCCTCTCATTCCACGTGGCATCCCAGCCTCTTCTGTCTGTCCCTCCTCCCCCTCCTTCTCCCCTCCCTCCCCATGGATGACACAGAAAACTTCCAATTCTTCTCTTTGTTTTGTAAAACAATTCAACTTTCTCCAGCCCCTACTTCCAAATTCAGCTCCCAGAAAAGACCTCAAATGATAAAAACGGCCTTTATTCAACAAGAGCTACCTCCTTAGAAGGTGCTAGTGTTCGCAAATCCACTTTGGTTCTCCATTGTGGTCACATGATAACACGCTGATATGCCGGTGGACGTGGTGCCACTACCCACATCAGTGCCTTGTTTGTGCACTTGCTCTTCTTTAGATGAAGACACCCTCGGAAAATGTCTCAGGAATTATTGCTGGTTGAGCGAAAGGACAGAAATTTAAGTTGATGCTTTTTCTTCTCATAATCTAAATGGAGAGACTAGTGCTGATGTGTGATGGATCTTAAACAGATGAAGTTTTAAAAGACTAGTTAAAGCTGTAAGTCGTGTCACTGGATGGTAGTCAGTTACTACTGCTCTCCAGATGGTTAGAGCTTGAAGTTGGAGATGACAGTTCATTCAGTGTCAGGTACACAGGCCCGTAGTGCAGCATCTGCACATCACAGATCCTTAATACGTTTTAATTGATAACATTAATACACACAATGGAAAAAGCTACCATTTATAAATATTGATATGAGCCTTTTTCTTCTCACAGATGTAGTCCTCTTTTCTAACTCAGAAGGGAGGTTGCCCCCTCCCACCTTCTGAGCGGGCCCAGTAGAGGCTGGATGTGTTCTTGCCATCAGGTACGACCCGGTGTTAAGGGAATTAGTAACACAACAAAACTCCTCCACAGGGAATGGTGGAACGGAACATTGGCGCAATAGGAGTGTTTTTAAGTCACACATTAATATTAACATCTGTGCAAAACAAGCTTTCAAACTAGGAACCAACAGGATTTACAGCAGAGTATTAATCTTCATTCTGTTCCTGACTGATGTTTATTCTCAACAGTGAGTCAGTCACAAACATAAGCTGCAGGAAGCAGCGATCTGCAGCACAGGAGACAACTAAAAACGAATTCTCCCTCTCCTATAACTAGAATGTTTTCTGTTTGTTCCATGTGTTTGGCAATATAAGCCTTTCCCCACATACAGTTTGTAAGCACAGTTTGGAGCTTTCCTTTATACAGTGGGACCACCAGGAGGGGCCTTCAGTGGGAATGTGAGGGCGTTCTGTGCCGTTTCCCGTAGATGCACGGTGTCAGGAGAGCCCTGCTCATGGAGGATAGGATGATTGTACCTGTGTGTGAAGAACACCACCTTCATTCCTCAGTAGTTGTGATTTCTTCATCCATGCAGCGAATGCTCATGATCTACCCCTGGCATTGTGGGGTTGGTGCAGCGATGGAGGGTTATACTTGATATTGTAAACACACAGGGGATTGGTATTTATCCTGGCCCGAAAGTGGCATGGGGAAGGCGTTCTTTGGGTGATGGCTATAGAGCTGTTTTTTTTCTTCCAGTTATTGTTGCCATTAAATGTTATTTTATATTAGTTTCAGGTGTACAGACCAGTGGTCAGATATTTATATAATTTACAAACTGATTCCTCAACTAGTCTAATATCCAGCTGTCACTATACATAGTACTATGATATTATTTATTTGTTTATTTAGTATATGATTCTCAATTGTGAAAAAAGAAATGCACACACATACACACATACATATACATACATATATACATATGATTAGAATGTGGACTCTTGACCCACTGGTGACTTTTTTAAAGATTTTTATCTAAAAAATTCAGTTTCAGGTGTACACCATAGTTGTTCAACATTTATACACCTCCACATCTTGGCCATTGTAAACAATGCTGCAATGAACATATGAATGCACACATCCCTGGAAGTAAAGTTTTGAGGTTTTTTTTAGATAAATACCCCAAAGTGGGATCACTGGGTCCTTCTTTGTCTCTTGTTATCATTTTTGTTTTAAAGTCCATATTGTATGGTATAAGTATTGCTACCCCACTTTTTTCCCATTTTCATTTTCATGAAATAACCCTTTTCATCCCTTTGCTTTCAGTCTGTGTGTGTCTAAAGTGAGTCTCTTCTAAGTAGCATGTGGAAGGGTTTTGTTTTCTTATCCATTCAGTCACCCTATGATTTTGATTAGAGCATTTAATCCATTTACACTGGAAGTAATTATTGCTAGATATGTCATTGTAACCATTTTATTATTAATGTTTTCTATCTATTTTTTTTTTTCATCTTAAAGAAGTCCCTGTAAGATATCTTGTAGTACTGGTTTGGTGGTGATGCACTCCCTTAACTTTTATTGTCTGGGTAGCTTTGGTGCATAGAGTAATCTTGGTTGTAGGTCCTTGCTTTTTATCACATTGAGTATTTCATGCCAGTCCCTTCTGGCCTGCAAAGTTTCTGTTGAGAAATCAGCTGACAGTCTTATGGCAGCTCCCTTGTAGGCAACTAACTGCTTTTCTCTTGCTGCTTATAGGATTCTCTTTGTCTTTTACTTGGAGGTTCTTGGGAGAGACCATACTGTGAACTGAGGATGGCTGCCACCAGTACCAGGTCTGGGGCAGCTCTGCAAAAATACAGGACACCCAGAGGTCTGCTGATGGTTGCCAGCTCCCGTAGGGCTCAGCCGCTGATAAAGCCTCCTCTGGTATGGAGTTGGTGTGGCAGGGTCTCAGTGAGTCACCAGGGTGGAGCAGCGGAGCTCAGCAGACCAATTCAGATGCCGATTTGACCATGGGCACCAGCGAGGGCCCGACTCAGAAAAGATGGCACCTGCCTGCTGGCTGCACAGGAGGAAGAGCTCACACAGAAAAAAATGGTGACTGTCTTCCTGCCCTTGCTCTGAAACCACACACCTCAGTCTGCCCCCTGAATGCCTATGACACCTTCTAAGTTACTGTCCCTCTGCTTGTGAGGGTGAGTGCCTGTGAGTGAGTCTGTGTGGGCACCTTAAGAGGACATCTGGGTTTCCCTCAGCCTTCCATCCCACCCAGATGGCTGGAATCTCTACAGTTTTTGTCGGGGCTTCTCTTCCCAGGACCAGCACTCTGAGCTGAGGAGCCCAGCGTGAGGCTGAGGTTTCTCACTCTTCCCAGGGGGGACTTCAATGGCCGAGATATCCCTCCCAAATTTCAGCTGCCACACGGAGACCAGCCCATTTCACGTCTCTGCCCCTCCTACCAGTCTCAATGTGGCTTCTTCTTTATATCCTTAGCTATAATTTCTGTTCAGCCAGGCTTCACATGGTTCTCCAGGTTGATTGTTCTATAATTTATTTGTAGTTTTGATGTGTTCACAGGATGAGGCAAGCACAGTGTTTCTCTACATTTCCATCTTTGATCTCTTCAGTTATTACAATATTATTGACTATATTCCTCATAGTATAATTTGCATCCCCATGATTATTTTTTATAGAGCTGGGTTTTAAGAAATGGGTAGAAAAGAGTTGTAAACAGTGTCTGTGGTATGTCTGGGAGTGGAGTTGCTGGCTCATAGGACCTGTGTATATGAAACTTTGGCAGATGTGTATTGTCAGAAAGTTTTCTAAAGTAGTTTTACCCTGTCATGACCAATATATGAGAGCTTCTATACCCTCAACCAACATTCAGAATGGGAGACTTAAATCTTTGCCAATCAGATGACCATATGCTTTCCACTATGAAATTTTCATTTCCCAAATGAATTGAACTCTTTTTTATAGGATACGTAGGAAGATAGAAATGAGCAGGAGAAGTGGGGGAACTAGCCCCAATTAGAAGGACCCTTTGCAACTGCTCCGACTTACCAAAATAGACATTGTCAGAAAAGAAAAATGCCAAAGAAGGGGTTGGAGGCATATCGCACTTATCAAAATAAAAGGGCTGTCCAGAAAGAATCCAGCCATGTAATCATTCTAGTAGTATTGACAATGGCTGGTTGTTGTTGTTTTTTCTAGACAACCCTCGTATACCTTCTAATCCCATGCAATAATAGCTTTGCCTCTTTTTAATGAGCACCACAAGTAAGTAATATGACACAACCTTAGAAACTAGAAGGGAAGATGGGACACACTAATAGAAAGAAAGAAAGATACTGGAGAAGAAAAGGAGGAGATAGTTCTACCCACAGAAATAAAAACTTTCACACAATGTAAGGAGAGGCTGCTTCCCTCTCCTGGGTCAGTGTGCTCCACTTCTCGAAGAGTACTTTCTTTACTAATAAACTTCTAACTCTTTTATGCTTGCACAAACTCTGTCTCTTAACTAAATCTTTTCTTCAAGAAGATAAGAACTGAGGAAAATCACCATTTGTGGTAACACTTCACATATGTCTCTTGACCATTAGAATTTTCTCTCATGTATCATAATAATTTAAGGTTTCTGCCCAGTTTTATAAATAATTTGAACAAATTCTTTATAAAAATACCTTCCTTTCAATATTTCCTTCACCTTCAGGTAAAAAAAAAAAAAGTAATTGAGGGCCAGATCAAGTGAGTAGGGAGGATATTCCAATACAGTTATTTGTTTCCTGGCTAAAACCTCCCTCACACACAGTACCATGTGAGCTAGTACATTGTTGTGATGCAAGAGTCATGAGTTGGGGTTGCCAAGCTAGCTCAGTGGTTGAGCAATTGCCTCACAATTGCAAGGTCCAGGGTTAGATTCCCAGCTCCAACCAGTACAACCCCACATGCTAAACTGTGGCACAACTGGTAACACGGCTCAGTGGCAAATTTTCTTACCTCCCATGTGAGAGGCCCCCAGATAGGTTCCCACCCCATACAGCCCCACATCCACCTGTGTGGAATGAAACAATGTCACAACTAATAATGTACAGCTATGGAGACTGCTCTGGGCCCTCTTCCCTTCTCTCTCTCTCTCTTACTCTCCTCTCACCTCTCAAACAATAAAAATAAAAATAAATATTTACAAAAAAGAGAGAGCCATGAGTTGGTGAAAAGTTCAGATAATTTTTGTTGAACCTTTTCATGCAGCCTTTTTAGCACTTTCAAATAGTCAACTTGGTTGATGGTTTGTCCATTTGGTAGAAATTCATAATGAACAATTCCTCTGATATAAAAAATGTGAGCAACATTGCTTTGACTCTTGACTTGGACTGATGAAACTTTTTTGGTCATGGAGGCTTGGCTGACTTCCATTGTGTACTTGGACACTTTGTTTCAGGGTTGTATCAGTACACTGATGTTTCATCACCAGTGACAACATGGCCTAAAACATTGTCTTGCTTCTCCAAAAGGTTTTGGCAAATTTTGACTCTCCTTTGCTTCTGTTGATTGGTGAGCTCCTTCAGAACCATTTTCACACATGTGTTTCTCATGCCAAAATTTTCAGTTAAGATTTTCCTAACTCTTTCTCTGTCGATGTTTACGTGCTTCTCATAATCAGCTGACAATTTTGATGCACAGTTCAACAAATTTTTGCACTGTTTTAGTCAGTTCTTCTCTGACTTCTCTTCATCAGTGACACTTTCTCTCCCCTTAGAAAACCATTTAATCCATTTGTACACTGCTATTTTCTTCATGGTATTATCTCTATCAGCTTGGACTAACATGTCCCTGATTTCACTTCCCCTCTTTCCAAGTTGAACAAGACATGTAATGTTTGTTTGTTGCTCTAATTCAAGCTCTGTCATTCTCGCCTTGTCACACAAAAACACACAGTAACAATAATGAACATCACTCGGCAAAACACCACCACAAGTTGACAAGAACACAGCTGTGGGACAACAATACAAACAAACAATACAAACGTTATGAAACCTTACTGAGTTATTTGTACAATGCTGCCAATGTAAGCACATGGTGGCAAGTTCATGAACTTAATTGTCAGACCTCCTACATCTTCCTGAGAGGAAGAAGGAGCAAGGAGGTCTTACTGCCTCAGAGGATCCCATTTTTACACCTTCTTCTTTTTCTTTGATGGGCTCCTTGTGAGAGAATTTATCTCTCAGGTAGTTGGAAAGAGAAAGTGGAAGTGCAGAGGCACTTATTGTTAAAATAAAGCTACTTCTCTCTATTCCCTCCATTCCCCACACATGATATAAGCACTGTCTTGGAGAACTGTAATGTATGCAGTCATTTCCCATAATCTCAACAAATAACTACTATAAAGTCAACATTATTTGGATTGTGAAGTAAATTCCAGAGTGAGCATGAAGCTATATCTTCACAGCTCAGGCAAAAAAGCTAAGGCCCAAGAGGTTTAAATAATGTCATTCAACCAGTAGTAATTTTTCATAACTTTTAATTGTGAAATAAAACTAAAACAGTAAACCACACAGAACAGATACATAGCCTAGTGAAGTATTATCAGCTAAACACCCTTGTAATTACCATTTAGGTCAAGAAAGAGAAGTTTGCCAGCACTCCAGAGATTCTTCCATGCGTTGCGACTTAAGCCAACTCATAAACTCCTACATTTCTCTGAAAATAATCACACTCTTCACTTTGAACTAACAACTTTCTTATGGTTTTTCACCTAAGTGCATATCCCTAGATACTATCATTTAATGTTATCTGTTTTTAAAAAATTGATATGTATCTTTTAATTCATTGGTTTCTCTTCCATCCTTTCTTTTTCCTACATGTCTGTTGAAGAACCCTGAACATTTGAGCAATAGCAGTCATTCTCAAATAGCCCGCACCAGAGTCACCGGGAGAACTCATTAAAATAGAGATTGCTGCAACTCACATCTGCAGTTTCTGATTCAATAGGCCAGGATGGGGCCTGAGAATTTGCATTTCTAGCAAGTTCCCAGTATGACTGATGTAGGACCACACTTGGAGAGTTACTGACCTGAGGAATTTTTCGGTTATGATTTTGCTGATTGTATCCTTATGGTGTATTCAGTAAGTCCCGTTGCACTCTACAGATTGGACGCTGGATCTGGAGATTTAACCACACTCAGGTTCTATTCCTTTGGCAAGAATATAGGCTGTGCATTCTTTTATTGGAAGGCACATAATGTCTGATGGTTCTTTTTAATGATGTTAGCAGCCACTGATGTTCATTTCTTTGGTTCATCAATCCATTAGTAGTTGTGAATTCGTGAGATTCAGATGATATAATTTAGTTTTCATTTATCAGCTGGAATAAATTTATAAAAAGATGCTTACCTTCTCTACTATTTTATATCCATGGCAAACTTCATATAGGAGAGATGGGATAAATATTTGATTCTTTCTACTTATTTACCAGTTTTCAAATGACCAGTTTCAAAGATGACCAATTATTTTTATATTTAAAAATATCATTATAAACTTATCGATTCAAATATATTTTATGTGTCATAATCTATGCTAATTATTATTATTTCTGAAGCACAAATTGCTCTCTGGCCATCAGGAACCTCTTCAAGTTGGCTCCAAGTCTTTTTGACATGAACTTAGTCTTTTACAGCTTCCTTGCTTTCTGGAATGGAAGGATGCCAAGCTCATTTTGTACATTTTCTGCCCACACCTGAAATCAACCAGTTCTCTCCAGTTCTCCAGTTCTCCAAGAATAAGAAGCCCTGGTTCTTTGAAATAGTGTATCAAAACCGCAATCTGCATTCTATGGCTATTCATGATATAATACCTGGGTTGGTCATAATTTCTAGATCTTTTCAGTAGATAGATATAGCTATAAATGCACACATATATTTGTTTTTTTTTAATACTTCATGTGTTCATAGTGACATTTTCTATTCAATTGTCAAGATTACAAATTTCAGAACTCCTTTCACATGAGAATTCTGGTTCTGAAGAACACAGTGGATGATAATCTCACAATTATTTACTTGCTTTATCCCACATTACAGTCTCAGAATGACCTTGTTAACACTATCATCACCAATTATGATTACTGAAAACAGTTAAGAAAGTTTTTTGTAAATGCTATTTTCATTATCCTTCCTTTTAAAAAAAATATATAGTTGCTTTATATTTACATTGTCAGAGCATACAACCATAACTTAGGATGCTCTCTCCCTCTTAGTCCTCATTTTGTCTTAATGACACAGGCAGCTACATCTTCAATACTCACAACCATCCACCCACATGTCAATGCCTCGCAAATCATTTTTGCTGTCTTTGGAAGGGCTCAGGTAAACACTATTCTCTTAGTTTTTGTAGGTTGATAACAGGTTGTGCCTCTTGTACTTAAAAGATATTTTTCTAGACATAAAGTTCTTCACTCACATTTTCTTTCTCTGAGTATTTTAAATATGCTACTTAAAGTTCTCATAGTATGAAATGTTGTTGTAAAGTCTGAAGATACTCTAATTTTCACTCATTTATAAGGCACTTGCTATTTTTGCCTAGCTGTTCAAAAGTTTTTTTTCTTCTTCTATCTTTTTCTATTAAATTCAGTAATTATACATGCCATGTAAGCTATCTTGGGTTGATATTCTAGGTTAAATGATATGTTCTTTCAATATAAACTATCAAATCACATTTTATTTTGAGATTTTTTTCCCCTTGAATTATAGATTTTAGTATTTCTTCTCTTGGGTTGGATTTTTTCTTCAGTGGCTCTTATCACCTGTATAGATCTTTTTAGCCTGTTTTCAGTATTCATATTTCTTTCTCCTTCATATCTTTTTGATTTTTAACATTTTTTTTCTTTTTCACCTTCAACTAAAAAAGACATACATTATTTATTATGTGTATTTGCTTCTGTGTTCTTCCAGGTTTAGAATTCATATAAAAAAAATTTATTTTTTTAAATTTCTTACACTAAGTTCTTAAGTTTTATCATCTCATTTTTTGTTTTACTCATTCTAATTATTGTTCTCACATGTCTGGTATTACTTTTCTTAGTATATTGTAGCTTCTTTTGAAGTAATAGGTTATAGTTTTAATTTATTTTAAAGGCACTAGCTTTCTTGTGTGCTTTATTCACTGCAGAGTATAATTCTGTTTCTTATTCTCTTTGTACTTATGATAACTTTGGATTTGACATTGATTCCTTTCTGTGGTTTATTTTTATTTAAAATTAGTTCGTGGTAGCCTTCTAACATTACAGAGCTCCCTCTGCTGTTTGTTTCTTTGTTTACTTGTTTTTCTTTCATGTATGGTTTAAAAATATATGATGATCCCCCCCCCCAACCCCTGAGGTCTCCTGGTTCTGTTCCTCTCTACCACTTTTATCTGTAGCTCTCTACTTCATCTCTATTGTCCCTATCTGCTCTACTTTTATTCCACTTCCAGAAGTTTCTCCTCATTATGAGTCCTTGTCTTTTTATTTCAAGCAATCTGGGAAACCGTTCAAGAGTTTTGAGCAAGAAGTGATACAATCTAACATGTTTTAAAAGAATCACCGTGGCTGTTCTGTTGAATAGACCACGGGGGAGAATGCCGAGGTAAACAGGGAGGCCAGTTAGGAAACAATTACACCATTACTGACAAACTTTATGCATGAGAAAACTGAAACACAGATGGTTATATAAACTCTGCTCACACAGCTGCTAAGTGGTGAACTTGACATTCAAACCCAGGCATTTGACTTCAGAATCTGTAGTAAGCATCTGCCATCTGAGGCTGTTCAACATTATTTCAAACATTCTCTTTTCATTTTGATAGTTGTCCATATTTCCCCAAACAAAATTTCCAAGATTCCCTTGCAGCCAGCCAGAGTGCAGAGGTATGTAACTTAATGTGTCACCAATCAGATGCACCAAGATTCAGCAAATAATACAGGATGATACCCCTTTAAAAATTTTTAAATACTTTTTTGAGATAAAATCCACCTTGTTAAAGTATACAATGCAGTAGTTTTCAGTATATTCAGAGTTATATGACCATTACCATTATTCAATACCAGAATATTTACATCACCCCCAAATGAAAACCCATCTCTACTAGCACTCACTCTCCATTATCCTCTTCTCCAGCTCCTGGTGACACTAATCACGCTTCTGTCTTTGTGGATTTTCCTATTCTGGAATTTTTATGTAAATCATATATAGCCTTTTGTGTTGGACGTTTTTCAGCTTAGCATAATGTTTTAAGGTTCATTTATGTTGTAGCATGAATCAGTACTTCATTCCTCGTTATGGCTGATATTACTCCATTATATGAACATGCCACATTTTGTTTATCTGTTCATCAGCTGGTAGACGTTTGGGTTGTTTCCACTGTTTGGTTATTAAGAATATGCCACTATGAACATTCAAGTGCAAGTTTTTCTGTGAACACATATTTTTAATTCTGAGTAAGTTAAATTTCAATTTCAGATAAAGAATAATATTTTAATATAAGTATGGTTCACATATTGCCTAGGATAAACATGTAAAAACTTGTTTACTTAAAATTCAAATTTATCCTGGAATTCTGAATTTTATCTGTTAAATTTAGCCAAGTGAACTTTGGATAAGAAGTGAGAAATAGGAGGCGCTGCCAATAGTGAATTCTATCAACTAATTAAAGGAGAAATAATATTAATTGTACACAATCTCTACAGAAAATAGAGGGGGTGGGGAGTGTTGTTCGTTTGTTTGCTTTAGTCTAATTGCAGCAACATGAAGAAGGGGAAGTCTTGGGTAGGGGTTTAGACCTTCCGCCCTGGGTCTGACATCTTAGTAACGGTCCATCATGAGGTTTGGTTGGGTGCAGCGTCTGCTCTAGATGTTCTTGGCTAGTCCTTTGAGTCAAGATTGGTTGGAGATAGGAGAGTGAGCACTGCGATGTTAAAACTGCCCTCTAAAGTTAGAGATGATTCATTGAGGAAGAGTCATCTTGTTCTAGGTAGTCATGAGTTCCAAAGTCTAGCAGGGAAGAAGGAGGGAGACTGAAAGACAACCAGTCATTACTAAGGCACCACTGGCCAGGAGGAAGGGCAGAGGGTCCCTCAGTGGCTCTGCCACCTCCTTTCCTAGAAGGCCCAGCTGTGCCCATCTTGGCAAGAGTAGCCTGGACCATACAACCAAATGCATCTGCTCCCTTCCTTCAACTCTTCCAGCATTTATGATGGTGCTAGGGGTGAATGCTTAGTCCCCATAGCTCATGTGCCCAGAGAGGGGAAGAATTTTCTACTCCAAACCCAGAAGAGAACACAATCAGCTTCACGACCTCTTCCTCAGAGAAGGGGGAATCTTACCTAATCTGTGAATCTGGTGACGTAACCCAGCATACTGACACAATCTTCCTCTCTCTTTTCTTCTGAACTGCCAGCCTCTAAGGGTAAGTATGTCAGTTCTCTTATACAAGTTGTTCCTATTGTAGAAGCCCAAGGTTGCATATCTGAACTAGTGAGTTGATGGCTAAATCTTTTACAAAAGGAAAGATTTGGGCAAGTCTGTTTTGCCACAAGCCTAAAGCCATTTTTGTGTGTCCTGTATCTTATTTCATAATTCATTTGAACTTTGGCAGGACCTAATGCAATGACAGGTGTGGGGAAGGGAGGAACAGTAACTCACCACCCACAGCTTCAGCGACGGATCAAGTTGGCTGACTTCATATCTCTTAGCCCATGCCATTCAAATTGACTAATAAAAAAGAGACCAGGTGGCATCCTATGGCATGCCAGCATTTGTGGAAGATAGGGGTATCTGATTACTTCCATATGGATGATGAGAACGGAGTCTAGTGTTAACTTTCATGTGGCCAAAATGTCTCATTCCAGCCACATTGCTTGGCTTCTTATGCATCATCCACCCTAAAGCTGTGTGAGAAAACTACCAACCAACTTCCAAGAGGTTCTAGGAACTGCAGGTGGTGAAGACACAACCAGGTAAGGCCATGCTCATCATTAGGTGTGATGTAAATGTGGGTTTAGGTGCTCCATCAGTTTGCAAAAACAGGGAAAGTTGTCCATAGTGCATGTATTCAAAAACCTTTTTTATTATGCTCAACCTCTTGCGGCCCTATGAATAGATTCAGTAGAAAGAAAAAGTCTCCAATTAAGCTTGGAAACACTAAAAGAGGGATTTTCAATTACGCATTTAAACTCTCTAAGATAATTTTTTTCCTTTTTTCCCTGTGTGTGTGTTGGCCATTTGTATATATTCTATTTTTTTAATTGTTAAATTTACTGGAGTGACATTGGTTGGTAAAAATTATATGGGTTCCAGGTGTACAACTCTATACTACAGTACAATTCTATACAGTGTCTATGTATAGCATTGTGTGTTTACCACCCAGAGTCAGTTCTCTTTCCATCACCATATATTTGATGTCCCCTTCCTACGCCTGGATCCATTCCTACTCTCCCATTTACCTCCCTCTTTCCCCTCAGGTAACCACTGAACTATTTATTGACTGTGTCCATGAGTTTTTGTTTCTTTGTTGCTTTCAGTTTTATATTCCACCTATAAGTGAAGTCATATGTTTCTTGATTTTTCTAGTCTGATTTATTTCTCTTAATATGATGGTTTCACTTGTAATACTACTCAGCAATAAGAAAAGATGAACTATAGCCATTTGTGACAACATGGATGGACCTTGAAACCATCATATTAAGATGATTTTCATTAGAAGTTCATAATTATGTGTCAAATATATGAAAAGGGTGAAGCTGGAGGCAGATTTACTGATTTTTCAGGGAAAAATAAGCAACTGTCCAAAATGGAAGGAAGCCATAATAAATCTGGGCATTGGACTAATTGAAAAAATAAAAAACAAAATAATCGATTGCATTTAATCAATTATTAAAGCATTTAATCAATTATAGCCTGGATTGAAGGCTACAATTAGATTATAGTGTTTATTACCAATGCTTTATATAACAGTTGCCTAAGAATGATCCAGTTTGATCTGGTGCCTAATTTGGGGGAGACAGGAAGACCCTGAGTCAGCAAAGCCTCTCCCCCTCTGTAAGAAAGTCTGTGGTTCTACTGGTGCAGCTGGAACATGGTCCCTAAGTACTTACCAACACCTTAGAGAGGTGTTTTACAACTGCAGCGCTTAGTTAAAGAAGCTGTTTCTTTCTTATACTTTTTCCTATGAAATTTTGCAGACACAGTTTTCATCTCCAAAATGAGGTTTGACTAGATGTGTATCTATAAAATAGGGTTAATTCTTACACTATAGTTTAAGTGTGTGGGCTGTCCAGAAAAAAATCCAGCCATTGTCAACATAACAAGAACAGTTACATGGCTGGATACTTTTCAGACAGTCTTCATATATGAGAAAGGTCTTTCTTTCTTTTTTTGATTTTTTTAATGTATATTAAAATCCCCAGAAGAAATCTCACCTGAATACCCACTTTGTGTAAATTTCATGTGGAAATAGCTTTGACACCTTAACTATTTGAAAAATGATAATATTATGCCATTGCAAGAAACTAAAACTTAGTAATTTCTGTAAGAAAACCTGTCTTTTTAACCAATCACCTAATTCAACTGACTATAAGTCCCATAATTATCACTAATTCATTGAAATTTAACAAAGTTCCAACTTTTCATGTTGCTAGAGAGAATGCATGATATGTAAAGAAAAAGTAACAATTTCTTTACTTACAGTGAGCTAGAAATTCTGGGAATGTGTGAAACAATGAAATAAGGTGAATACCGGTACATGACATTTTGGTTCCTTAATTGTTAGATTACAATTAGTACTTTCTCTCTTGGTCTTTAGCTAAGAACTACAAGTTCAAAGAAATGTTTGTTTTGAGGAGGGAATTTCTAATGGGTCCAAAGTGTAACCCAGTCTGCACGTATTAATATGTCAGTTTAGAAGTGCCTTGGTAGTGGCAACGTTTTCAGCATTGGCAGCAGAATGTCTTTATTTTTGTTGCTCACCGGATTCGTATTAGAATGGTACTTTTTAAATTCATTAGACCAGTAATAACACAGTGGCATTTAACCTGATACCGTGATGGCATAATGCACCCTCATCACCGTGTTCTATTCGCACAGTTACACAGGGATAAAGGGCCTTTTCATGCAATTCTGTGCCTGTTCAGCTGAAAGCCAGGGTTAATGTTTTTTTTTAATCACACATCTAACTACACATTCCTTAGCCTACAATAACGAATGTTTCTGGCCCAAACCTTGGTTTAATGGTTTTTCAAATTCAGACCCATAGACTGATCAAGTTGGATTAGGAAACACAGCCCAATACATACTGAAGAAGGACCAGACAGCCTCACCCTTAGTTGTGACTGGGTTCCTAGCACAGTGCCTGGCACATGGATATAAATATCTTAATAAATGAAACCACAAGCATGGCATGATTTCCAAATGTACAACAGAATGGGGCAACTCAGAACTAAAAACACAACATTTACTTTTCCTAGTTTCTATTTTGTTTTTTTTCAAACGAACAGCAAATACAGGCTTTCCTAAAACTTGAACCTCCACCTAAAAGTTGAAGTGCAGCAATTGGAGAATGTTATCTGGACCTATTTCTCTTGGTCTGAATCTATTCATTTTTACTGGTTCTATTGATATAGACTTTGTTTTTTTGGAAAATATTGGAGAGGAAATCTCCTTTGTATCTGTAAGCCCCCATTGGAGAGTTTATCTGTTCTTTTGGAGGCTGGGTTGAGGGCAGGTACTCAATATGATCCTCATTCTGGGTGTTCTGCAACATAGCCAACGCTGTCTCAACTAATTATGGGCATCTGAGAAGGTTAAGGAACCCAGCCATGTAATTTTTTCCATTCATGCATTGTTAGAATGGAAGAAAAAATAACTGAAATACTTAAAGGCCTATTCCCCATCATTTTCTTTCTCCAATTACTCAGCTAGCCTTTCTCCAAGCATTCCCTCAGAGAAGGAATATGACAGGAGAAAACAGAGAAAAAGGCACCTTTTCCTAGCATTTGAGTTTTAAAGGGACACAGATTCGGTGAAGGAATATAGCTGAGTAACAACAAGGACCTCTAAGCCTGCGAGAGAAGGCAGTTTCGAGGCAGATGACAGCTATGTGGGAAATTGTTTTGCTGGACCTCAAAGAAAGGAGGCCCTGTCCCAACTCCCGTGCTCAGTGGAGAGTCCTGAAGCTGGGCCAAATCCCACTTCAGTTTGTGAGGTTCCAAAGATGAGATCAGAGTATTGTCTCCCAGAGAGAACTTCAGAAAGCAGGAAAACCCCAGAGAGTCTCATACATGGCCCACTGTGGTGGAGGCAGCAATACGTGTCCCAAGGGCCTACGACTGACCTACAAGTGGGTTGGAGACCTACCCAACCCAAAGATGGGGGGGTGTGGGGTGGGAAGGAGAAGACAGAGGTGAGTGGGTCATATGAAATGATGGCTATCTCAGCAGTTGCTATAAAGAGAAGACAATGAGGATCAGATAGACTCTCCCCTATACCCCCAACCCCAACACTTGGAGCTCTTGATATCTGCAATTTAGATACAATTACAGGTAAAAGTTTTGGAGGATCTTAGGATGGACTGAGGTTTACTTCTACTACCCTTGTAGAAAATGAGATTGAAAAAGAGATTATGACAATAGTTTAGTCATAAACTAAAGCTTGTCCAACCCCGTGGCCTGTGGGCTGCACATAGCCCAGGATGATTTCGAATGCAGCCCAAAACAAATTCGTAAACTTTCTTAAAACGTTATTCGTTCTTTTAGCTCATCGCTTTTGTTAGTGTTAAAGTATTTTATGTGTGGCCTAAGACAATTCTTCTTTCAATGTGGCCCAGGGCCAAAAGATTGGACACCCCTGGTTTAGTGGTTGCCAGGGGGTAAGGGGGGGAGGGGGTGATGGAGGAGGGATGGGGAGCCAAATGTAGGATGACAGAAGACCTCTGGCTGGTGAGCATATCATGAAGCACATAGTTGGTATATTATAGAATTGGACACTTGAAACCTATATAATTTTACTAACCAATGTCACCCTCACACATTTAATAAAATTGAAAAAAAATATGTTCACCTGTAGAAAAATAAAGCTGTTTCTTATATACTTGCATTTGTAGGCTTGTAAGATTTAGACCTAGTATATTTAAGAATATAAGAACTGGCAACATTTCTTGAACACTCATTGTGTAGTGTACCAAACATCATTTTGAGTGCTTTATGTGTACTAATTCATTTAGAAAAGAGCTTCTATGTTTATAAACTTTGATTTGACTTTTACAGTGCCCTTATGTAAGAACACTAGAAGTACTAATGTGTATTTTTGACAAGAATAATTTGTTTTATTATTCAGAGACTGCTCATTAAAAACAAACAAATTTTTTATTATGGATAAATTCCATCATAGAAAAGTAGAGTAGATAGAATAAAGAACCCCCAATGTGCCTGTTACCAGAGGGAAATTGAGTCCACGCTCATGCGCCTGCAGAATTTGGGTCGTAGAATAAGTGTTTATTATAGGGGCACCCATGACCTGAGAAGGTGGAGGCTGGGTGGAGGGAAAGGAAAGGAGTCTTTATTACATAAAACATGCAAAGAGAAATAGCCCTGCTGCCATCCCCAGACCTGTCCTAGGCTGCACCTAGAATCCTTCCCCCTTCTAACAATACTGTCCTTTGGAGAACACAGGCGGCTGCAGAATGATCTTCCATGCAGATACCAGAAGCAGCAGAAAGCAAAGTCCAAAACGTCTCAAGTGGAAAGGAGAGAGCCGTCTCTGCCCTTCCTCAGTTCGCTGTCCTTTGGGAAGCACAGGCGGTGGTGTTCAATACTTCAGGTGGATCTCCAACCTCCACAGAAGCAGAGGGGCTGTCTGTCATCACGGAACGCAGTGATCCCAGCGCTGAGCGTGTGCGCCTCCTGGCTGCCCATTGTCTGCCTATCTTCTCTACCTTTGCTCCCAGCTCTGTGCAGCAAGCTGCTGCTGTGTTTAGGGGCTTAGCCAGCTGCTTCCCATTGCTCGAGAGCTCTATGCGAAACCTCTTCGGCCAAAACTTTTGTGGCCTCTCTCTGCTGACTTTTTCCTAAAAACCCTTTGTGGCCTAAGCATTCTGATCAAGAGCTCTCTGCCCAAAATCTCCCTTGGCCAAAAGAACTTTTCCACCCGCTTTCGGTATTTATATCCCTATGGTAATTGAAGGAGGGTCTCTCCTCCTGTGTCCATCATGGCCCATTACCACTGATCACCCACATAGGCCAGCCTGCAGTGCTTCCCTTGTCAATTGCAGTCCATTAGCACTAATTATAGCTGTGTTTGTCAGCACTCCCCCCTCCCCCCAGCTTCTAGGAAACTGAAGGGAGATGAAGGGAGATTTGTGGGGTGCCTTGTTTACAGCCTCCTCCTTTAGCAGCCCCTCCCTTCTCCACCCTGTTACATATCCATCTCCTAACCCTAATAATTATTAACTGTAGACAATCAACCACATTTCATATCTTGCACCAAATCTTAGCTATCATATTTTATTTATTGATATATATATCTAAAAAAATAAAACTTCATTTTATCAAATATCCAGTGTTCTAATATCCCAATTGTCTCATAGATTTTTTTTTTACATTTGTTTACTTAAATCAATATCTAAACAAGGTCCACACATTGCATTTGGTTGATATGTCTTTTATGTATCCTTTATTGTTTAAGGTTCCCTTCTCTCTTTTTATTTATTTATTTTACTTGTATTTTATTTATTGGAAAATCCATGTCATCTGTCCTGTAGATTTTCCCATGTTCTGGGTTTTGCTGATAGTCTTCTAATCATTTAGCATGTTCCCCTGACCACCGTTGATTCTTGTAGCTATTGCTAAGGAACTGAATAGGCATTCAAGTTTTCTAATTACAAAAATAAATGATAAATATTGAGTTTACTGTATATACAGTAAAGATATCCTAATAGTATAAAGGTCTTACAGTGTTATCATAGTCAATAAGGACCTCCAAAATGGATCCATTCTCTTCTGTTCCGAGAAGTCTTTGAGTCTCAGTTTTTGTCTGCTGACTCCATTCTTTCAGCTATACATATACCTACAACATCATGTAGCCCTGACTGAAGACAAAATCACTGTATAACAAAGTTTGATGGCAGGAGAAAGTCACCTTGATTTTTAATGAGTCTAAAGCTTTCACCGGTGAAATCTGCATCTCACTTTGTTCTATTGAATGAGCACGACTCCCTTCCACCCCACACTGTAGTCTTCCCAGATATTTATTTACAGATGACTCACCACTTGTCTCAAAAATCTTTATTTAAACAAATATAAACATTACTACATGGAGTGCATTCATTTGTCTTGGCTTTTGGTTCCTGCTCCTGTGTTTCTAATTTCTTTTTGTTTATCAGACAATGCCTGGTGCCCTGGGATCTGCGATATGCTAATCTGTTCTCCATTCACTGTGGGATTGAGGTCAGTCATCCCTCGGGAACAGGCTTTCATCTGATTAGACATATTGAATGGCTGATTTATTTCCATTCAGGCCTCTGTTGAGAAGACAGACAGTGGACTTTCCCCTGGGAGAAGGTAGGCCTGATCTAGGCAGTATTTGATATACTCACAGCTGAGAACTAACAGAGGGTGGAGGGTGTTGTGTTTTAAGAATCATGTAAGCCATCCGCAGGCTGATATATTGTAGCTCATGTGTCTGAAAGCTGAAAGGTACTATTATTATTTTAGATTTGGCCTTTTGGGTGATAGTAGCTTTCAGGTATAGCCACTTATTCAGCCTCAAAATTCTGTTATCTCTAATGCTCTTCAAAGTCTCTCCATACTCTGTTAGGTAAGACATGTTTATGCTAGTTGGCTAAATGCATCTTTAAACTGGCATTGTTTCTGACAATTCCCAGTTGCGTGTAGCGTCAAATCTGTTTTATCATTTTGCAGAGTACAGTTATTTTTATTGCATCTGAGTTCCAGTTTATAAAAAATGAATTTTCAAGCAGAAAAAAGCTTGGAGAAATGAAAACCTAGAACCATGTTATTGAAAAAAGCACGTTTTGTGTTTGAGTGTCAGCTTTTGAAGAAAATAGTGATGTAATAAGAGTACAAATGTGAACTGTGCTGGATCTGCTATCTAAATAGGGACATCAGAAGGTTGCCACCTTTGTGAAAAGGCCAGATTTGCTCTACAACTAAAAATAAGCAAACCCCATGCCTTTAAAGATTGGAGGAAAATGGAAAGTAGGCTCTTTGAGAGGAGGGATGTAATATTTTATAGCCTAGGCAATTTACAAAATGCTCTATCTTTTCTCTTTTAAACTTCAAGACAACCTTGTGGAATGTGACATTATTATGCCCATTTTTAAAGATAAATAAATGAGGTAAAGGGAGATTAAATGACTTGTCCAAAATCACATAGACAATCAGTACCCACAATAGAGCCTACGGTACTTCACAGTATTAGCCCAGTGAGGAGAAGCACCTTGAGCAAGGATACCCTGTAAATTAGCAGATATATACCAAGGAAGGCCCCTAAGGGAAGCAGGAAGAAAGAACCACTTCCTGTCCTCCTTACAGGACTTCAGAGCTTGATTTCAGCCCAGTGAAATCCATGTTGCGTTTCTGATCTACAGAACTAAGATAATAAATGTGTGTTGTTTTAAGTCACTAAGGAAATTAATACATACTGTCTCATTGATCACCTGTGCTTCAGACATACCAAACTTCTTCTGGCTTCAGGGCCTTTGCACTTGTGTCCTCTGCTTGGAGGACTCTGCCCTGTAATTCTAGAATGACCACCCATGTGGGGCACCCCACCTGCCCATCACTGTCTGTCACATACTTTCTTTTCTTTATATTATTAATGCCTTCTGAAGTTACATTGATGATTAATTTGTTTTATTTTTGTCTCATCCAACAACAGCAAGTATAAGTTCCATGAGAGAAGGGTCTTATCTGTCTTTTTCTTTGTTAAATCCCTGATCTAGGACATTGTCACACAGTGTCCCTCTGTCTTATTGTATACAGTAAGTGGTGATTTTGGAGAAAGGTTAGGAATGGAAGTAGCAGAACACATACATAAACTCAGGTTAGTTCACTCCTAAACATTTATAAGACAAGCCTATTGCTCAGCCATCTTCCCTTACTCTGCAGATGGTTACTTCTGGAATCTTGACAGATTTGGAAATTAGGGAGAGGTGAAATATTCATGGGGATAATCTTACTATGCCTTTCTCCTCATTGTTGGTGTTTTGTTAGTTACCATGGAAGACTTCTAGGAGCAGAAGAGAATGGATCCATTCCAGAAGTCCTCGTTGACTATAATACTCTAACATCTATATACCTAGGATAGTCATACTGTGCATACAGTGAATCTAAATTTATAGTTTACTTTTGTAATTTAAAAACGTGAATGTCCATTAGTTCCCTTCCAAGAGGCTAGATCCAAAGAAGAAAATCCAAGTGATTCCCTTTTCCCTTCTTGTAAGAATATTAGCAGTAATATTAATACTGCACGTCTCCATAGGTTAACATGGTGTTCCTAGAACCAGAACATGTCTTCTGGAACTTGTGTGGGAAACATGAGAGTTAGTACTTTCTAGATGTTAATAAACGATTCTACAGTAAAGAGCTGGATAATGCCACCCAGGAGCAGTGTTGGTTTGCATTACCCAACCCCACACCAGCACCACAGTGGTTGGTCTAAGTGAGAGGGTAGGGGAGGTGGTGACAAGGAGGAGGAGTGTCCCCAGGCACACCTGGCATACAGCACTCACTGCTAGCTTACCTGAGGGCAGAAGTAGTGTCTCTTTCTTAGTTTCTCCATCCAAAATCTCATGACTGAATCTTCTTGGCTTATATGTCTGTCCCATAACCAATTGTTGTGGCGAGAGGGATGTGGTAATGTGCTTGGTCAATACTGGGTTTTGTGCCCACCTCCAAATTCAGGATCAGAATCAACTCCACTTAATAGCTTCAAGAAGAGCTAGGGAGAGGTGCTTTCCTAAGGAAACCAGGATGTTATTACCAAAAGAAGGAATAGATGCGGGGCAGGCAAAAGCAACCCATGAGTATGTCTTCTAGCTTCACCCATTGCTAAAGGTGACTTCAGGCATCTTGGATAGGAGAGATATTTCTGAAGTGCTTTTCTGGAGTTCACAGATAACACCAAGCTGCCACCAGCCGACTTAAAAAGCATTAAGGAGCCATCTGGTCTGGGTTTGATTATTCTACCCATATGCTTACAGTTCTAGCTTAAATCTCTTGGCTTGTAAAATCAGGTAGCAGCACATTTAAATACACTGAATTCTGAAAATGTTGGGATTATAAATAGTTCATATTTTATAAGTATGAACAGCAGTTCTAAGAACTTTAGCATCTCAAAACCTCCAGCAAGGTTCATGGGTTTTCCTGCTTTATTGTGTTTGTTTGTTTTTGTTTGTTTTATATAGCTGAAAAATAAAGAGGATATTTTATTATCACAATTATTATTTTTTTTAATTTTATTTTATTGTGTTTGACAGAGAGAGACAGGGACAAAGAAAGACAAAGAGAAGGGGGAGAGCCCAGAGCATTCTCCATAGTTCTACATCATCAGTTTTTGACATAGTTTCAATCCACACAGGTGGGCAGGGGGCCGCACAGGGCAGGAACTGGGCTGAGGGCCTCCCACATGGGGGGCATGCCCCTTCGAGCCAGAGATCAAATTGAGGGGTGAGAATAGAACTGGGGCCTCCTGCATTGGGGGCACACCCCAGTTCAGTACATGGGTTCACACGGGCCAGGGCTGGGATTTGATGCTTGGTCCCCGGGGCTGCAAAGTGAGCGCTTAACCCACTGAGCCATCCTGGCTTCCCCTATCACAATTATTCTTACACTAAATAAATGATATAACAAAATTTTCTGTATAGATAAAAACTTCAAATGCTTATTTTTGTTTCTTTTTAAAGATTTATTCTTATTGTTTTTGATAGAGAGACAGAGAGAAAAGGGAGGGCCTAGAGCAGTCTCCATAGTTGCACATCATTGGTTTTCTACATGGTTTCATTTCACAGGTGGGTGCAGGGCAGGAACCTGGCCAGGGGCCTCCCACATGGAGCTTGCTCCAGTGAGAATTGAACTGGGGGTACACCCCAGTTCAGCATATGGGTCCACACAAGTCAGAGCCAGGATTCGATCCTCGGACCCCAGGGCTGCAAAACAAGTGCTTAACTGGCTGAGCCATCCCAGCTTCCCTATTTTTTGTTTTCTAAGGTTATATTTGTTTGAATATTTTAGCATGTGTCCATGTTTC
Source organism: Craseonycteris thonglongyai (assembly GCA_004027555.1). NCBI lineage: Eukaryota > Metazoa > Chordata > Mammalia > Chiroptera > Craseonycteridae > Craseonycteris > Craseonycteris thonglongyai. Next base: position 29,467 of record PVKE010004779.1, read on the forward strand.
TATTTCCTATACTAGGTTTTCAGAAAGTAAGTTATATTTAAAGTGAGTTAAATTAAAGCTTTATTTCTTATGAAAGTAAAAAGTAAAAGTATTAATCATTTTGCTCCGATTAGATATGTATCTCATGTGTTGCCGATTTGCAACATTTAAATTTCCTTTTTATTTTTTGAAGTTTTACTTTATAGGGCCTTTGCTTAATATTGTTTTATAAAAATATTATTTTATGACAATATTGAAGGTATTTTTTCATTTTTTAATATTTTATATTTTATGGATGATCAGACAAGGCATTGAAGTTTATCTCATCCACTCCACTTTTGTTATGAAATAAATTGTATCTAAGTATACTGCAATCATGTCTTCTAGAATTTGTCTGCCATCCACGCTTCTAGGTGCCTGTCCCACCCTAGGAACTTCATGAGGAGCACCTGTTTTTTCATTTGCCCGGCACCCCTTTTTCTGTGGTAAGAGCACCAGCCCCTCCCCTGTTCCTCCTCTACTCCATGTGCTTCTGCTGGGACTTCCCATTGCGATGACCCTGCCTTTGATGAAGATTTTAGTGGGTGGTTTGGGCTAGGCTAGCTGATCCCTAGAAATAAAAGGGTTGAAGAATGGAGAGGCTATGAGTTTGGATGGACCATTCATGTAGATATTGAAATCACCAATGATGACAGGAGAATGGAGGCAAGAAAGACAGGAAACCCAGTGTTGAAATCTCCAAGAAATACGTGGAAGTGACCAGGAGCACAGGGGAGCACCACGGTGAGGACACCCGGATGGTCTGAGCTCAAAGCAGCTGATGGAGAGCCAGAAAGGGACAATGGTTTTGAAGTGGAAGTATGGTGCATGAAGAACACCTGTAATCGTCTTCTGGCCCAGTGATGCATGAGGGAGAAAACAGGCCACCACTCATAAGGGCTACAGCACACTCAGTGTCCTCAGGGGAAAGCCAAGTTTCCACCAGAACTAGAAGGTAAAGGGACTATTCAGAGAAGAGTATGGATGTGAGGGATCCTTCTGGTGACAAAGCAGTATGGGGATAAGGATTTAAGTGATGAAATTTGACATGGGAAGCTTGAGCATCTGAAGGTCACTGAAATAAACACCAAAGACAAGATGGGGTGCCCTGGTGGCAGCTCAATAGAGGAGATAACTCACTCAAATTATTCTTGGAACTTAACTCAGACATTTCGTAGGTAAGGATAGAATAGGAATTAAATTCATCGTAATCTGATGGATCCAATAATGTTGCCATCCTTCTTCCTTACTAACTCAAATCAACCCCCTTTCTAGTCCCACTGTTTGTGTGTTGACTTAGGTCCTCATGAGTTTATTCCCTGCATTGTCACGATTGCTTTCTAACTGGTCTCTGTCACAGATCTCTCCCCTCTCCAATCCATTCCCAACATTTCTGTCAGATCACTTTTTGTAAACCATTCATTTAATCAGTCACCTTCATTGTGCTAAATCCACTGATGACTGTCCTAATGCTTCAGGATAAACTCCAAACTCCTTTGCATGGGAAGGCCCCTCAAGGAGCTGACTCATGCTCTGTACTGCAGCCCCGGAGGCCTCGAGTCCTACTTGGTCCCACTCTTTCACTTGATTATCTTGAATTCATTCTTTTAATATATGATTCAAGTCTTTGGGAGAATATACAAGAAACGGGCAATCCTGATTATTCCAGAAAAGGGAAACTGGGCACTGGGGGAGCTATGGGAGACAGGGGTAGAAGGAAAAGTTTTCACAGCATGCTCTTTTGTATATTTGGAATTTTATATGATATGAATGTGTTGTTTTATCTTTAAAGGTAATGAAATTTTAAAAAATTAAAGCGTTAAATGAACAAAAAAGATACATTTAAGTGTTCCCTCCTCTCTGAAGTCTTATCTACCTTGACACTCCCTCTGTTGAGGCATCACCGTGCCTTCCACATTCTTCTACAGAACATTTATCACTCTACGTTGTAAATATCTGTAAACAAGTTGACAGTATTAGTTTCCTCATAGCCTAGAAGCTTCTTGAGGGAAGGGATTTTCTCAGTCACTTTGACTCTCTCTCCCTTACCTGTCAGCATTGGTACACTGTGGGTGCTCAGTAATGGTTTGTTGGATTAATGAATGCATATGACTTCTGCTCAGAAAACCAAAGATATGTAAGTAATCCCACTTATTTTACAGATGAAGAAAATGAGGCCTGGGAAAGTTATTTATTAAGGATTAGAAGCAGAATAAAGTAAGAATCCAAGCTTTCTAGTATCCAAGTTTGGCACTAGAGTAAGTTTTAAGACTTTCACTTGAAGATAGATGTGATGTGGATTATACCTACTTATTTTGACCCGAGTCTCTAGATTTTCAAGAAATTTCTGCTTTCTAGCCAATTGCCAATTTAACCTTCAAAGGGCACTTTCAGATATCAAATTGTACTGACAACAGTATGATGGTTACCAGAGGGAAAAGGGCTGGGGAGCAAGACAAGGGAAAAGGAGGTCAAATATAGGGTGACTGAAGGAGATTTGACACAATGCAGTATATGCAGAATGTACTATAGCAGGGGTGGCCAACAAGTCGATTGTGGTCGACCGGTTGATCACGAGGCCAATTTTGGTTGATCGTTGATCGCTCGCAATGTCTGGGGTGGAATTCCGTGTACCATGGACTTTGAAGCGATTGTAAAAGACAAAACTTTTTAGCAATAGTTTAATGCATTCTGGGAATTTGCCAAGGTCATAAATTCCTAGTATTCTGACAGCCTGACACTGTGATCTCCGCCCATCCAGACAATACATTTTGACTTATGTGTTACACTTGTCACCGGATGCAACGCGTGAACGCAACAGTTATGTCATCGAAGAACACAGTCAGTTAGCTTGAATATTTGGTAGTGTCATACGGTAGCTTCTTTTCTTTCGTATTAACAGTATTATTATCAATCAATATTACTTATCCTCGGTGACCACGTTGAGTTTCAATTTTTCTTCTGTTTAAAATGTAAGTACCTTTTCTTTGTTTTAAATTAAATTGCTTTTCTTACCTTTTATTTACTTGATAAGTGAGCATTCTCGGCAACAGATCTCTCTAAACTGTGGTCATTACACTGAGAGAAAAATAAGGGACAGTATTACAAATATATTAGGAATAACAATAATTCTATTTAAATTAAGAAGTCAGTATTGTAAACCGTAATAAATAGATTGTAACTTTAACATACTTCTTGTAAATTTGAATATATCTATATTAGATTTTAATATACTTGTATTGTTGTCCCCGATTGTAATATGCAGTATTGTTATTATTTCTCTCAATGTAACGGAGATAATTGCCGCAGTTCATGAGTTTTTGAATTTTCTAGGAAAATATATAATTCAATATTTATTCTTTAAATTGTCATATTTCTTTGCATTGTAGTATACCCATAAGCATGAGTAGTAAACCAAAAAAATCGAAAACTTATCACTTCAATGAAGAATGGGAACTCGATTACTTTTTTACAATGGTGAATGATAAATGTTGTTGTTTAATATGCCTTACCTCGGTAGCCATTGCTAAAAAGGGTAATCTGGAGAGACATTTATTAGTTTTACATAACAAGTATCAAACAGATTATCCACA
>PVKE010004779.1:33177-62575 GCA_004027555.1 Craseonycteris thonglongyai
ACTACTGCATCATTCAAAGTAAGCTATCTCTTAGCAAAACAATGTAAGCCATTTTCCAACGGTGAATTTGTAAAGGAAATTTTTTTGGAAATGTCAGATTCACTTTTTAACGATTTTAAGAACAAGAGTGAAATTGTTGCTGCAATTCAAGATCTACAATTGTCTCAAAACACAGTGATGCGACAAATTGAAAGGATGAATGGGAATGTAAAAGAGCAGTTATATAATGTATGACAAGTCGATCGCGACACACTTTTAAGATAAAAAGTAGATCTTATATACAGAAAAGTTGGCCACCCCTGTACTATAGAGTTGTACACTTGAAACTACATAATTTTATTAACCAATGTAACACTCATAAATTTAATAAAATAGAAAAGCTGGGGTGGCTCAGCAGATTAAGCGCTTGTTTTATAGCTCCGGGGACCAAGGATTGAATCCCAGCCCTGGCCTGTGTGAACCCATATGCTGAACTGGGGTGTGCTTACCATGCGGAAGGGCCCATTTTGGTTCTTGCCCCCTGGTTTGGCCCATGTGGGAGGCCCTTAGCCCAGTTCCTGCCCTGCACAGCCCCCATCCACCCATGTGAAATGAAGCCATGTCGAAAACTGATGATGTACAACTATGGAAACTGCTCTGGGCCCTCCCCCTTCTCTCTGTCTCTGTCTCTGTCTGTCTCTGTCTCTCTCTGTCTCTGTCAAAAACAATACAATAAATCTTTTTAAAAAATTAATAAAATATTCCAAAGATTCTAAATCCCACATAATGTATTACCCAACATTCATTTTAAATATAAATGAACTAGCTCTTCTTAAACAGTCAGAGAATTTACATTGTTCTTGAATTTATGTTTTCAGTACATTTTCCTCTCAGAATGCTATCTTATTGCATATTTTCATGCTTGAAAAAAGTTTAATGACCATTACATTATTCCTTAAAATAGACAGTATAGCTACATATTTACATAATTTTATTTTCCTCTGACTTTAAGGTGTTAAAAAGTCTCTTTGGATGGAGTTATTACTTAAATTATTAGCATACACAATTGATCAACCAGTGGCTGTATTGCAAATTAACAACTGTGCTTATAATATTAAAAATAAGCTTTTATTGAAAATGCATCTGTTAATGAAATGGGAGGGACTTTTTCTTTCCCAGTGGGTTTGTGGGTGAATATTATTTATAACTAGAATAAGACTGAGTTCTGCCCCAATTCTATTCATGCATTTGGCATGCATTTATTCTGATATAAGTGCTGTACTTTGTTCACAGAAATAAGTGTTGTAGCAGTGTTACTCAATTCCTTGAATTCCTTTCAATTATATACCAAAATCATGTAATAATCTATCATTTAAATTATTTTTAATAGTCTATCAGGTGAGTTTTGTTCCCTAGGTGTCATAGTCATTTCTTTTCTTAACAGTAACACAGGCTTCTAATTTTATGTGTTTTGCGCACCTGGGGTGAATGCATCATAGTAAGATGTGAGATCTGTGAGAAGACTGACTTTCTTTTGTTAAGTGGAAAAATGGTCATTATGAAAATTGGCAGAACACAGACCACAAGCATGTTGCTTTGGGAAAGGTAGGAATAAAATTGAGGGTTCAAAATTGATTCCCTTAAAATTATCCGTGCCCTGTACTGCTCAGAGAGTCTTGCTAGACATGGGCAAAGGGTGGTTATCCCGGTTTGTATATTTCTCTTCACTAATCATTAGGCATTTGAATAAAAATGATTGGAGAACAGAGATTAAGGCAGTCTTAAACAGATTAGTGATGGTATGGTGGTTAAGAGAAGAGGGGCAATCTTGGGCAAATTATTTAACCTCTACTTTCTTAATTCCTAATCAGGAAATAAATGCAATAATGATACCTACCTCATAGAATAGTGCTTGAGAATTAGTAATCATTCAATAAATCATTAACATTAATATGTCCTAGGAAATGATTATATAGACATAAATATGAGGATGGTAACTCCTAAATAAGTTAAAGTTCCATATATACTTTGCTATTACTGAAGCTAACTGGTTTAATTTATAAATTAAATGAAAAGTACAGGTATTCACAGCAAGTATGGGGCAGAGCCAAGATTCTTGCCCAGAGTTTGTACTCTTAATGATCTTGCTCTGTGGACTCTCAATAAACAAACGTAACAAAAAGAAATAAAATAGAAAGTATATGAGTAAAGTTATTCTTTCTAGATGAAAGGGTAGACTATTTAAGACAAATTATAACGTGCTTATTTCAGAGTGGCAAGAAAAGTGATGCATTTTTTGCTCATCTTCTTTGACCAGAAATTTCCATTATTTCCATTTAGGAAACTTCTCCCCTACACATACACTTATTACTAAATATATCATCCAACTTTTGGTACTTAGAGGTTCAGGGGTTTTGCCTTGCTACTGTTACAGGGGCTTCAGGCAAATCGTGTTCAACAGCTTTATTTTTGTTAAATAAAAATTAGAGTTTTTAAAAATATTATTTATTTCTCCAGTATTTCTAATTATCCCTACCCCATCCCGTTATAAATTTGAGTTTTATGTTCAATAGCATATACTATAAGTTGAAAAATACAACGAAGAGCTTGAAACCCTCATTTTAATAACATCGACTTAGGAACAGCTGCTAAGATACAATATATCCAAGAGAGCTCAGCAACGAGAACCCAATTGCTTTTCTTTTTAAAGGCACAGGCAGTTTTATACATAATTGTAAATACTAAATGGTTACGTAAATCAATACCAGATTTTAATTGATATTAAAATTTTCCAAATCTGATTTTTTAGTGAATGTTTTACCCAGTATACAGAGAATTCTATTCCACTATATTTCAATTTGAACAATTATTTGATGACATCGTTGATAGAGGTTTACAAAGCAGAAAATGAAATCAACCAGGAGCCAAGCCTCCAGATTTCTTCTTTACTAAGAATGCAGAAAAAAAAAATTTGTCTACCAAAATATAACTAATCAATCAAAAAGAAATTTGTAACTAATACTGTACAAAATAGAATAGCCAGTTACAGAATAAAAAGATTTGAACTGTTTTGTTGATTACAACAACTCAGCTTTCTGTAGTGTAATTCATATTACAGAAAACTCCTCATTAAAATAGTTGCACAAAAGTCTAGGTTTTAAGTAATGATAGGTAAATCTCTTTTAAGGAAATCTAATACATGAAAATATAATCTTATAGGATGGATAAATGATAAAGAGATTTTTTGTTCTAGGAAGACGTCATTCATCATGCAAAACATTTATCATAATCTTTTTTTTTTTAAATATATATTTTTTTATTTATTTAGACAGAGAGAGATACAGAGACAGAGACAGAGAGAGAACTGAACTGAGGGAGCTCCCAGTTCAGCATATGGTTCCGCACAGGCCGGGGCCGGGATTTGATCCCTGGTCCCTGGTGCTGCAAAGTGAGCGCTTAACCCACTGAGCCATCCCGGCTTCCCCTATCATAATCTTTTAAATGTATAGTTTTACTAGTACATTAAAATATGCTTTGATTTCTAAATACATTATTTACACATAACTTTTGCTGGAAAGTATCTATAACATAAGGCAAGAAAACATAACTAGCAAGAAAACATAGTACTGTGGTCTGAAAAATCTCAGAATAGCAAATCATTTTGTGAAAAGTTGTATTTATTAATACGTTTTAATTTTTCTGGCCTAGTTAAATTTCATATATATATATATATATATACACATATATATATATATATATATACATATATATATATACACACACACACACACACACACATATATATATATATATATTTTTTTTTTAGAAAAATTTAATATCCTAGATATACATTTATAATTCAAAGCATAGGAACATTTTCTCTGTTTCTTGTTTAATTATTCTAGTCAGTTTGTTGTAAATAACTTCTATACTTCATTTTTCACTGACTTTTTGTTTACTTGTGACACTTTAGTATATTTGTACCAATAAAATGAACTATCACACCCTCAGGTCACTTTATGAGAGTTCTTTTTTTGGTGTACAATCAAATAGGATGCTTTTAACTGCAAGTAACAAATGACCTAACTAGTGGCTTAGACCACAGAGCATTTATTGTTTACAAAACAGAATGCCCAGAGGAAGGAAGCCCCAGGTAGGTTTGGTAGCTCAGTGATATCAGCCTGAACCGGGGCGTCTGAACCAATATTTCAGCCCAGGCAGTCTGACTCAAGTGCCTACGGTACACTGTATTTCTCTATAATACTCAGATGTCATTATTCTGTCTTCCTGGGAGACTCAGAGTTTTTGTACTGATCAGGGACTTTATATCCTTCAATGCTTGGTACATGGTAATCATTCAATAAATATTCATTAAACCATTGAGGAAAATTTCAAATAAGAGGGGAGAGACTAAGACTATGTGAAATAAAAAAGTGCTTTGGTGCAGAATGAAATTAGAACTAGTCAAGTTGATGCTGGGCCTTTGTGTTGTGTGGTTTAAATAGATTTCAGCATAACTAAAAACATTTTGGGTCATTTATGGTCCCTCCACCTCCTGGGAGCATCTTTTTTTGGTTGATAAATGCTCTGAGTTTAAATTTGCAAGTTTAGAAGGGTAGACTGAGCTAAATTTCTCTGTATGAGAAAGGTTTAGAGGGCACTGTAGTTTTGTGTGAGTGTGTGGATGTGTGTGTGTGCATGTGTGTGCTGTGTGTAGGTATTAGAAGGGAAGAGGGGCTCGAAGGAGAGACCTAAGAGGAGATATGTATGATTTGTGAGTTTTCAAAAAATGAAATGTTATACACTGTGTGATGAATCCCTTAAGTGTTCAGTAAAAATAGAAAAAACATTTACTAACTATGATTGGATACTGAAGAAGATAAAGTTTGTGTCAAGGACTTGACTTACCATGGTTTAAATGTTATATCAGAATTCAGGACTGTCCTGAATACTCACAGTGTTCAAAATAATTGTGTAATGCATGTGCATGCACATTGCATACGTGTTCGCCATATTTACTAAAGGAGGGGCACTTTTCTCTTGAAAATACGGAAATTGAGAACTCCTCTGGTTGGTACCTGACCATCTGTCTACGATAGCACCTTAGAGACTGGGTGATGTATACATAGTCAAGCTTTACATGGCATATTTTAAACATAATAAATCAACTTGGGGGCAAATGGAGAGCTCAAAACCAGTGTTAGAGCTTTATAAAATTCATCAGGTGTTCTTGCTCAAGAAAGCATCCTTTTGAAAGAAATAGTAAGACAATAACACTTAGCAGATCAGTCAAATATCTGAAGCACCAAGAATGGAACACCTAGAAGACCAGGCATCTGTCTGCTGTTCTGTGTGCTTGTGTCTGCAGGGGTGAGAGAGACCTTGGTGGGGCTGGGCAGGGTGGGTAATGAGCAAGAATAGTTTTCTTTTCTGGGAATTTTCACCTGGAAGGAGGTTGAAGAAAAAGGGAACAGCAGTGGTCTGTTTTTCCTGCAAACTCAGCCAGCACTTTGTAAAGTGGCACAGGACTGTCCTTTGAAGATGGACTACTGGCCCAAACCCAAAAGACTGGCTAGAAATGAATCACCTTTGGAAATGCAGCATGATGCGGAAATTCACTCAAATAGCCAGAGGAGCCAAGCCCAGCTAAATGTAAGGCCACGTTTAGAAGTCCAGAAGCAGAGCTGGTGGTCTGGTATTGCTAGTCGTATAGACCAAAGACCGCCTCAAGACCCTACTCCAGTTCTTTCTCTTCCATGGAGTGCTTCCCGGCCACTTCAGCCCACATAGGGACTCTGCGGTCTTACAGCCCATGGAAGTTGTCCTGTACTATTTTTCAATTAATTACTAATAGCCTTAAATTGATCTTGTGAATAAAATGAGGTCATGGCTATGAAAGTCCCCAGTACAGTATCCAGCAAGGATTTGTTTATCTGTGCTGCCGCCCCTGGAAAAATAGTGCTGGCCAGAACACAGAATTAATGAAAAGGGGGGCATTAAGGGGAGATGACTGAGTCCATCTTCTCATCTGCTATAGCATGCAGGCTCCAGCAAGAATTATTCTCTCCTAGATCCAGGAATTGTTGCTGCTATTGAAGTAATCCAGATGCTCTGAATTACAATGGTACCTTGGTACTCATTGTTAATTGGTTCTGGGAGGTGAGATGAGTATCAGATAATGAGTTCCATGACAAAACTTCTGCATCAAAATGCCTTGAGTACAAAATGTGATGAGTTTCAAAGCAGTCAAGTACCAAGGTATGATTGTACAGAAAGCTGTAACTCATAAAAGTCCATTATAACCTAGATTTGAATATGCATGAAGTAGCAGCTATGTGGCCTGAATGTTTGCTGGGGTATTTGAAACACTAGTTTCTGATGAACACATAGATGTAAATAAGGACAGATTATTAACTTAATCTATATTAAAGTCTGAGCCTATTTATTTCAGCAAAATTAAAATATTTTAAAATTACAATAATACATACTTGTAAAAATTCTTATGTAACAGAAGTTAGTCAAATGTAAAGTGGATGTTCCTTTCCTCCTATCCACCTTCTACCCAATCTCACTATTAATAGTTTGGTTCACAAACCTACGGTGCAGGCATGGAGGGGATGGGGCTATACAGGCAAACATGACCAACAAAGTCCCTGTCTTCACGGGACTGACATTCTATTGGGAAGAAACAGACCATTAGCAAGCAAACAAATAAAGAACTGAAGCCCAGCGTGGGAAGTTTTCTTTATATATGGAAGTGGGATCCAAATGATGAAAAAGAATCAGTCTTGAACTCTATGGGAAGAGCCTTCTAGGCTCACTGAATGGCAGGTGCAAAGGGCTATGGGAAATAAACGGGGCCGCTATGTCTGGCAGTTTGCGTGTGAAAGTGGGAGTTCCAGGATGGGAATCGGAGCCAGATCACGTGTACACAACTGGGTAAGAAGTTCAGTTTCATGCCAAATACAATGAGAGGCCATTAAAGGTTCTTGATTGAAGGGGGTTAGGGGAGAAGATCAGAGAGGATCTGATACTCATTTTTCTTTTTTAAGATTTATTTTTATTGTTTTTTTGACAGAGAGAGACAGACAGACAGAGAGAGACAGTGAAGGGGGAGGGCCCAGAGCAGTCTCCATAGTTGACAGCATTAGTTTTCCATATAGTTTCACTCCACAGGTGGGCATGGGGCTGTGCAGGGCAGGAACTGGGCCAGGAGCCTCCCGCATAGGCCCCGGCAAGAACCAAACTGGGGACACACCCCAGTTCAACATATGGGTCCACACGGGCTGGGGCCAGGATTCAATCCTCGGGCTCCGGGGCTGCAAAGCAAGAGCTTAACCCAGCTTTCCTGATACTCATTTTTGAAAGACTAATGTAGTGGGGTCAGGAATGGATGTCTACAAACAGACTGGAAGACGTTCAATCACATGTACACACTAACATAAAATTTAAAAATATACTCGTATATAAACTTTTTGTCAACTTGTTACTGGTGTACATTTTTTAGAACTACTCTGAAATTATGTTCAGACTCAGTTTTCTGTCTGTCTTAGAGAGTAAAACATCTTGTGTTTTTTTTTGTCTTTTTCCTATCCACTCAACTGCAATGGCTTAGTTGGAAAACACAGGTTTGGCATTTTAATATGGCTCCAGAATGTGTTCATCAGATTTGGCTATGAATAACTTTTGGTTTGTTCTAAAAATCAGATTTATTCTGAAAGAAAAAATTCTTTTCAACAAATTTAATGACTACTGACATGATATAATAACTTTTAAATAGCACCATTCGAATATGTATACAGCTTGCCAAGGTGATTACTTTGAAATGAAAACCATTTATTTTAATGTGCATTTATTCACCAAATAATTATTGAGCACTATTAAGTACCAACCACTGTTTTAGGCACTGGCAATAAATCAGTGAGCAAGAAAACAAAATCTCTGTCTCCACTGGACTTATATTCTAGCAAAGGGAGATGAAACAAACAAACAAAATAAACAAACTATGTTATAGTTGAAGATTATATAAGAGCAAGGTAAGAGATTCGGAAAGCTAGATGGGGGTTCCAACAGTAAATAACATTGTCAGGTTGGGCCTCACAAAGGTGATTTTGGATAGATTAGAAAGGGGAGAGTTAAGTGATATACCGGTAGATGTTAAGAGGAAGACCATTCAAACAGAGGTAATATTTAGTGCAAAGTACCTGAGGCAGGAAAGTTCCTGGCAAGGCTGAGAACAGCAGAGAGTTGTAGAACATGAGGTCAGAGAGGTAAGGAGATGGAGGGAAGCTTCTAGCCATGGGAAGAATTTTGGATTTAATAATAAACGAAGGGAGCCAAAGCAGAGAAGGGACGTGATATGAATTATATTTTAAAAGAATTGCTTGGCCCATTGTGATATAGTCTAGAAAGAAATAGGGTGGATGTTTTGATGTGTTGCAGAAAACAATAGCACTTGATAGTCACATTCCCTTAGTTTTGCCAAAAGAAGGAAAAGTAGCCAAAGTACAGTGTTAAAAAAAATTCCAGATTGTATCTTTCCCCTTTATCTTTCCTTACCATAGCAAAGTATTATCAAGTTTAGTTCCATTAGCCCCGTGTTAAATGTCTCCTTAGACTATTTTCAGACTGTGGTCCAATTCTTCATATTGTCCTATATATCAGTCAGGATCTTCTTGACTGCAAGTAACTGAATACCTAACCTAAAGTGACTCAAGCTCACATGTGAACAGTCTGGAGGTATACAGAGCTAACTCAGTGATGTCTGGGTTCTGGATTACCTTTCCTCCTTTCCTGTATTTTTTTTTTTCTTTTTTCTTTTCTCCCATTGTTTGAGGATGTGCCACCACAGCTCCGAATGTATCATGTTCACTGGAGGATGGTTAAGGTCCGAAGGAAAAAATTTCCTATGGACTCTCAGGGATAAAACCCTTCCCCTGAAGTCAGCCATGCCCACCCCCAGCCACCCACTTCCCATTATGTACTCACCAGAACGGGTCACCTGCTCATCCCCTAAACCAGTCATTGACAAAGGATGCACCTACCAGCACAGGGTTAGAACAATGGTTCTCAAAGTGTAATCTGAGGAACCCTGGAGGGGGAATCCTCCAAATCATCTCAAAACTATTTTTAATACTGAAATGTTATTTTTCCCTACTATCATGAGTGTACAGTGGAATTTTCCAAAGCCTACCTGAGACAGTGCAACAGACCCAATGTAACAGATATGAAAACCTAATTGCCTTCCATTAAACCAGACATTAAAGATATTTGCACATTTTAAAAGTAGTATCACTTTTGATTTTTTTTGAAAGACGCAGTTATTTTCCATTAAAGTGTGCTATTTATGTTAAGAAGTAATTTGTTCTTATTATCATTCTTCACAGAAACATTTTTAAATTTGTTTTAATTTCTAGTATGGTAAATACCAATAAATATAACCCTCATAAACAAAATCTCTTTGGGGTCTCCAATAATTTTTAGGAATGAAAACTGGGCCCTAAGATCAAAAGACTAGAAACTGCTGATTTATTCAGACAGATCTAGTTCATATTGGATTTGGGGGCAGGGGTGAAATTGCCAGAGTTCACCTCAGCCTGAACCAGACTGTCTTAAAATCTATTCTGTAAATGGTTAGGTCATAACAGGGTGTTCTAGACACTACTTATTAAGTTAATTGATCTCAACTCCTCTAGTTAATTGGAGAGTAGCTCTTTATTAAAAAAAAAAAAAAAGATTTATTTTATTGTTTGAGAGAAAATGAGAGAGACAGAGAGAAGAGGGGAGAGCTCAGAGCAGTCTGCATAGTTGTACACCATCAGTTGTGACATAGTTTCATTCCACCCAGGTGGGTGTGGGGCCACCCAGGGAGGGAATAGAACTGGGCCTCTTGCATGGGGGTGGGGGGGGGGATGAGAACCTTAGTCCCTGAGCCACCAAGCTATCCTGGTGGTTACCAGTTGTGCCACAGTTCAGCACATGCGCTTGCATAGGCCGGGGCCTGGACCCGTCCTGGTGTTTGCAAGGCAAGCGCTCAAACTGTTGGGTGACACAGCATCCCAGAGCTCTTGCTTTTAAATTGTGAGGAAGTGAAATGGTCAAAATGAGGCCTCAGGTGTTATTTCAAAGAAAAACTGTCACTTCTTTATTCCTAAAACAGGAAGAGGTTTGGGATTTTGGGGAGTAGACAGTTGAAATTTAAAAGCTCTTTTAGGGGGCACTAGTCTGGTTTAGGGAGTAAGGTATCATTGGTAACCATTGCTTTCTTGTTCCCCAGCTGCCCTATGCTAATATGTCCTTACAATGATTGGCCCCAAGGGCTTATCTTTCTGTCATTCACCGAAGCTCAATAGCATCCAGCCTTGCCTCCTGATTGCTTAGGGATTTTAGGCCAAAGGCAAAGAGGAGGATTTCATAGGACTTTGACGTTGTCACCACAGAGGTGCTCATTTTCTTGCCTCCATCGCTCATCCAGGATTGGGGATAAGTGCATGTAAGCTGGGAGGGGGACACTAGTTCTTTCTTGTTAATATTTCTTGTTCTTGTCTCATACTGTTGTGGTATTTTGGTTTCAAAGTGCTCTCAGGAACCGCTTTAAAAATACTAACCGTTTTTCTTCTCTTGAGTAAATTCTTTGGCTTCAGACACCAAATAAATTAAACAAATTAAAAAAAAACAACAATAAATCAAATCATCAAAGTACACTTCTCCATCTGATATGTTCTATGAGGCCTCTTCTTTTCCCTGGAGAATTCAGTGGGGAGGGGTTGACGAGAGGGAAGCCGGCCTACGGTGCAGCAGGCTTACATTTTCTTTTCCCATGTTTTGCTGGGTGGGTGTGGGCATTTCTGCCGAAACTTCTCGGTCATGAGATGCCATTTCTTAAGTCTTCCGCTGTCTTCTGCATAGGTCATTTTCTTTGCCCTCATTTTATGTGTAACTTCCTCCCGGTGAGGTCGTTTGCATCCACGATTTCCTACGCTGGAACCTCCCTTTCCCCCGGCCCTGACCTAATTCTGGGTGCCGGCTGTTTGGTTTATTTCTCCATTTTTGCAAGCGCACGTGGCTTTTCTGGGAGCTTCACTTTTGCTCCTAGGGTGGGTGTTGGGGTTCACTGGGGCTCGGAGCATGTGCTTTAATGCAGCCACGACCCCCTCCCCCCACCGGCTCCGAGCTCGGCAGGCGTGAGGAGGGGCGGGAGCAGGGCCGAGCCGGGTGAATCTCAGGGCGTAACAGGTGTCGCAGCCGCAGCTGCGCCCGCAACTCGCCTGGCTCTAGGGACAAGGTTTTCTTTTTCTGCGTTTTTTGGGGCGGGGGGAAGTGGGGAGGTGGGGAGGAGACTCGGAGGCCCGAACCAATGCAGGCCACGGTTGTTCATCGCCTAGCAACTGGCGGAGCCAATGGGAGGCGGCAGGGCTTGCGGCGCGGGGGCGGGGTGGGAACCTCGCGAACCTGTGGAGGCGGGAAGGCGGCCGCGAGGGGCGGGGCGGGGCCGGCCCGGGGGCGGGGGAGGCGGGCGCTGGCGGCGCAGGCGGGGCGGCCGGCCCGGGGCGCTGCGTGCACCCGCGCCTGTGCCGGCCCTCGGGGCTGCACGAGCCGCAGTGAGGTGCCCAGTGGTGCCTGCCGCCGCTCCCGGGAACCGCGACGGTGAGAGCCTGTCCCCGCCGTGGGGATTGTGACGCTCCCGCCGGGGGAGGGTGCGGCGCCGGCGAAGGGCGGGAGGGCGGGCGCGGAGGTGAGCGTCGGCACCTAGCTCGACGCGGCCGTTGGGGCTGTTGGTGGAGGCGGGCAAGCGTTGACCAGCTCCTGCCCCGGCCGTGCCCAGGGAGGAGGCGGGAGGTAGGTACCCGCTCGGGGACCACTCCCGCTGGTGATCGCAATGCTGTGCCCTCGGGAAGACTGGCCCGGGGAGCCCCAAACGCCAACACTCCGGGATGGAGCGGGTGGCGCCTGGCTTGCGGGGATGAGCGACGCGGGGACGTGCGGTAGCAGGGGTGCCCAGTTTGGACCTGCGGTGTCTCAGCAGAGGCTGCGGGGCGTGCGGGCCTGGGGGTTTGGTAGCGCGAGCCGCGAGAGGCAGGCATTTGGCTCGTGATTACTGCAGTGGAAGAGAATCCTGACGATAGTTAAATGTGTAGGGGAAGAACCTACATCATCTGGGAGGCAGGCATGTGTGAGAATATTTTGGTATAGAATTTAATAGTAAAGAACAGTAAACTTGAATTAGGAGCTCCCTGGCCCCTTTTGAGCCTATGCTGATCGTTCAGTTATGCAAGTCACTTGGGCCCAGGAAATGGGATCTGCTAAATAATTTGTTCTCAGCATGTGTAGTATGGGAATCTTTAGATTATTACCCATTTCAGGGTCTTTAGTGAGTATGCTGATTCATTACTTGCAACGCTGATAACAGCTCTTGTTGAAGCTGAGCTAATTGAGATTTCCCTTTTCTGAAGCCGATCATGGGGTGAGGGCTAGAAGAGGCACTCCTCCGAGGTTGGTACACAAGAGAAAGAGGGTGCTTACTGGAATTTGAAATTTTGGGGTTCCCCTAACAATTCAGATTGGTCTAGAGTTGGCTGTGAATGATGGCTGCCTTGAAACGCTTAATGACTCAGGAAGGATTGGTTTACTGTTTAGGTAGAAGAACATTCTGGAAGTCTTGATCCTGACCTGGAAAGGTAGGTATGACTTAACACATTTAAGAGACTAAATAAAATTTGAAAAGAATCAGAGATCCGAAGAGAGAAAAAAATGCCTTTAGAAGTTAAAGCTTAGGTCAAGCTGTCTTGAAATATAGAAGTTACAGGTAAATTTATGAATTTGGATTCTGTCAGCAGAATTTAACCTGCAGGCCATGGATGCTTAGGTTATTCTTTCAAACTAAACAAATAAAAGCTAATAATGAATTTGACACTGTTCTACCTGCTGTCAGTGTAAGTTTCTCAAAATGGTTCTTTGAAAAGAGGATAAAGGAACTGGTAGTTCTGATGAAGGCTCTTTTAGTGACTTGGTGGGTGTTTTCAGCCAAGTCATTTTATACGCTTCCTTTCCTTCTCTTTCCTCATGTGTACAGTGAAGATAATAAAGCCCCAGGATTAATTAACATGAGTGAAGCAGCTTCACGATAGCTGCAAGGACTTAGTTATTCTAGGATGAAATGTGAAGATCTCAGAACGCATTGCGCCTTGTGACAAGACTTGTTAAAGCATATTACATTCCATACCTGCTGAGGTGGTATATGAGAAACGGAAAAGTTAAAGATGATTTGCCAAAGGCCTCAAGGGCAACACAAAATTAAATTATATTCTTGGCCCATCCAAAAACCTGACATAGCTTGTCTTTGACAAAGCTGGCTATGACACAGGTTTTATAGAAAGAGACTTTTGAGTGTGTTCTATGTAATATGCATCTAGAAATAAAAAGATGAAGAAGATACGCCCCAGAATTGTGTGATTTTAATTCATTTCACATGCTTAAATTGGAGCAATCACAAAGCGTTTTAAGTGATGTTTTTCCATATTGTTTACCAGTAGTTGTAAATACTCCTTATTGGTTTGACCAGATCACAGAGATTTTAGTACTCTGTGGGTCTATTTTGTGTCTTTATGGATCTTTATTAGCTGGTAATGAAGATAAGGTACAAGTTATCTTGAATTCATGAATTTAGGGATTGAGATAGAATAGAAAAGTGTACCATTTATTATTGATAATGGAAGACTACCTAAAATCTTTACTTTTAATAGTGGGTTAATATTCTATAGTACCAGCAGACTTACAGAATTATGTTTTAATCATTCTTTTAATAAAACTTTATTAAACACTTAACTAAGCCTCTTTGCCTGTCAGGCCTGAAGATAAAAATGAGCAAAAAAAAATCTTGCCTTAATGGAGTTTGTTTTAGGAAATTTATAGAATAGTAAGGGAAAGAGCAAAAATATAAATAAAAACTGCAAATATGAAAAGGCTTTAGAAAAGAGAATTTCAGCTGTGTCCTAATGGAGGAGGAGGAAGGGGAAGAGGAGACAGCAGCAGCATTCCCCTGGTGAACACACATTGGTAGGTTCTGTGAAATGTAGTGTTTCGGGAAGTCACATGGTTTGGTAGATAGAGCCAGGTGGAGTGGGTTAGTGATAAGGCTGGAGAATATTGCTGTGACCTTTGGCTGGAAGGTGATAGGGAATCTTTAAAAGGTTTTATTCAGGAGAATTATATTTGATTTTTACTTTATAAGGGTATTTCCCCCAAAATCAGTAATTTGCTCCAAAAGTGTTCTGGACATAGACAGTCCAAGTAATATTTGAGAGACAGCTGTCCTACATATCAATTCAAAACTTTAAAAGTATTTTATTAAAGCTCCAGAAACTTTAGAAAAATGCAAAATGATTGTTTATATAACTACCTTTTATTGAGTATCTATTTATTTTTATTGAGGTATAATTGACGTATCTGTTTCAGGAATATAACTTGATTTGATAGTTGTATATATAGTGAAATGTTCACAGTAAATCCAGTATCTTTTAAAATTGGGGGAATAGAGATGCAAAGATAAATAAGATACAGCTTCATTTTTAAGTAACTTGGCAGCTGAATAGGAGAGGTAACACAATTATAATGCAGTGTAGATTCTGAGTGTCATAAGAGACATAAAAATGTGAGGTCCTATCAGTGTAGGGTTCTGAGATAAGAGAAAACAAATTCAAATTAAAAATAGATCTTAAATAGAAATTAAAATGGGGCCAGTTAAATAGTGTAATCTTAACTATAACATTTTGAATTCTCATCTATTAACCCTTATTTCATACATTACCCTCTCTCCCTCTTACCCTTCGGGTGAAATTTTTGGTTTGACCACCATACTACTAGCTATGGGACCTTGGACAAGGTATTATGCACTTGCCATTATCTTCTCTGTGTCTTAGTTGTCTCGTTTGTACATTAGGGATGATACCTCCTTCATAGGGTTGTGATGATTGGATAAAAAAAATAATGCTAGTATTCAGAACAGTGCCTGGAGAAATAACTTATACTTACTGGGCACTTAATATTTCTATATACAGTGGTGCCTCGGTTCACGAACGCTTCTGTTCACGAACAACTCGGTTCACGAACAGAAAAGTTCACCAAAATATGCTCCGGTTCACTAACTCCGCTTCGGTTCACGAACAGGAGCCGCGACCATTTTAATGCTATTTCCTGGCTGTCACATGGTTGTGACTTCCTGTAGGAAGATCGTGGAGAGAAAGAGACACAGAAAAAAGTACACTGTGAGTACTTTCAGTGACTTTTTTTGATTTTTGCTGTGCTCTTTCTACATTACTATACAGTACTAATGTGTATTGTAATTTGTTTCATAGTTTTTGTGCTTCAAAAACCGAATAAAAGGTCAGAATGGATTAACCGGATTTACATTGAACCTTATGGGAAACTGTGCCTTGGTTCACGACCAATTCGGTTCGTGACCAGAGTCAGTTCACGAATTAAGTTCGTGAACCGAGGTACCACTGTACTTGGTTGGTGGGGAGATACCATGATCGTGAAGGTGGGTTTCCCAGGGCGAGGCTTATCGATTGCACTCCGGTGTGCTGACCTCTGTGATTTCCCTAAATGTGGGAAACTTGACTTCCTCATTTGTGGTAGTGGGGGACTGTGTTCGTGCTCTTCCCTAGGTGAGGG
Organism: Craseonycteris thonglongyai; assembly: GCA_004027555.1. Classification (NCBI taxonomy): domain Eukaryota; kingdom Metazoa; phylum Chordata; class Mammalia; order Chiroptera; family Craseonycteridae; genus Craseonycteris; species Craseonycteris thonglongyai. The sequence goes on from PVKE010004779.1 coordinate 48,829, forward strand.
AAGGATTCTATTTGATGCTGTAATTGAATAAGAACTAACTTAAGGAAAGGATTGCGTTTTGTTACTAAGTGGATCTATCCATGAGCATGTGATAAAGCCTCTACATTCACAGAAGCCAAATACATTCTGTTAAACTTTATTATCTCCTTTTATTTGCTGATTACTTTTCTGAAATCCAATTTTTATTTTTACCCCTCAACCCTTCACCTTCGTTACAAAGTCATTAATCACTAAATCTGATGTATTTTTTTTTTAATTTATTTTATTGTTTTTGACAAAGTCAGGGACAGAGACAGAGAGAAGGAGGAGGGCCCAGAGCAGTCTCCATAGTTGTACATCATCAGTTTTTGACACGGTTTTGTCCCACACAGATGGACGGGGGACGCGCCGGATGGGAACTGGGCTGGGGGTCTCCGGCATGGAAGTGCACCCCAGTTCAGCACATGGGTCCATACGGGCTGGGATTCGATCCTCGGTCCCTGGGGCTGCAAAGTGAGCACTCAACTTGCTGAGCCATCCCGGCTTCCCCTGATGTATTTTTCTGTTTAGACCTTGCCCTTTCTATGGCATTTGCTGCTATTCATTACTCCCTCTTTAAAACGTTCTTCCCTTGGCTTTCCTAAAGCATGTTTCTGCCTTCCCCACCCCATTTTTATCTCTTACATCTAGGTCACCTTCACTTATCTGTTATATGTTGATGTCCTTTATTTAGGGTTTTTTGTGCTTTCCCTTATTTCTGTATGGATGCAACTACCACATGTATGTGCTGATGACTCCTAAATCTACCTTGATGTCTTTCGATCTCCATACCCTAGAGTTTATCCCTGTTTGAATGTCTCATGACAGCATTTCTAAACCCAGTATGTTACTGAGCTCAACCTCACACTTAACCAAACCCAGTTTTATTAACCTTACTCCTGTTCTCTTTAAGTGATGCTATAATCTGTCTAGTACCAAAGTCAGATTTTTACATGAGAGAATAAATGCCTCCCATTTGTATACTTTTCACCAATTTGTTTGTTCAACTTCTGAAGTACTTCTGATCTGTCTTTCACTACCCTCATTGTCACTAGCTAAGTCTGCCAGCCAGCTCCTGACCATTAACTGCCCAGTTTGCTATAATATTTTTGTGTGAGTGCTGCAGAAAATGGAACCCATTTTGGAAATATTAAGATTAGGGGAGACTGCTTGAAGAGCATTATGTTTGAAAGAATTGTAGCATTACATATGATTTTAAAATCCTATACAGAGTTTAATGAGTGGCCAGTAAATACTATAATCCAAGATGGGGTGCCAGCCATTGCATATACTTTTTACCTTCGAGTCAGTAGTCAGGTTATGAAGGTCCCAGTCTTGAGTTAGTTGGTCTGTTGCCAGTTGATAGGAATCTAGTTGACTGGGCTTTCCTATGTAAAAGCACCTCAGTATTCTTCCTGTTCTGTATCCAAGTTTAGAAATGTCTTACATAGAATCTAGCATATAAAAGCAAGAAGACATCTTAGAAATCTTGAATAAATACAAACCATCATTAGCTGTGTTATTTTATAATAAAAATCTTTTTATTATAAAAATTTTTATTAATCTTTTAATTAATAATGGGCTCAGAAAATTTGTATCATTTGCTCTGAATACTTGTTGAGAGTCAAGAGGAGGCCAGAGTTTGTGAGGTTCTTATAAATAGCTAGGTTTTATTCTTTCAGATTAAATAGCCAGGTTTTTATTCCTACTTTTCTAGTTTATAACTGGATAAGATAACTAATCTCTCTGAGCCTCAGATTTTCCCATCCTTCCTAGGGCCTGTGTAAGGGTAAGGGACATAGCTGATAAGCCATGTCTGACATGCAGGAGAGGCTCAGAGTGGTAGTTCTCTCCTAGTTTGATATTGTTAGCTGGTACAGGAGTTCTTAACTTCCATCCATGGATCTTCTGAAACTGTAGCCCAGACTGCCTGGTTTTATACTTTGAAGGGGGAAGAGAGTCATTAGCTTTGGATTCTAGGACCCCATACAGTTTAACCCGAGCTGGCAGTAGTCAAGGCCTGTGACCAAGGGCTCTTGGTATCTCATAGCCAGAGTGGGTAGAATTTAGATTTGTTTGAAAGATTTGAGGAACAGTATATATTAAAAAAAATTTTTTTAAAGGACTTTAGGTACAAAGAATCAGATTATTTATATTCTTTGGCTCATGACACATTTTCACGATTGATTGATTGATTGATTGATTGATTGATTTTTGATAATAGGTACCACCTAACTAAGACCTTGACAATAAACCTCTTTATAAGCATATGGGCCTCTGCATCCCTTGTTCCTACTTTCCTCACCTGAGGCAACTATTTACTAAATCCTGTACTCATTATTTTCTTAGTATTTTTTTTAAATAAAGTTTCATTGCATCTATAAGTTCTTCATGCATACAAACCCAATTAAAAACTATATATGTTACATGCCCTATCTTCTGAAACTTTTACTTTATAATGCTGAAATTCATCCACTTAATATTGTATTTCTGATATTTCATCTATATTGTGTGTCACTGAAGTTTTCTGATTGCTGCAGGTATTCCATTTTACGTAAATGCCACAGTCTATCCTTCTCCTCTTGATGGGTGTTTGGGTTGCTACAGGGTTATGTATGCTCTTGTGCTAGTTTGCTGTTTTGAAAAGGGCTGCTGTTAATGTTCACATGTTAATGTTCACAATGTTAATGTGTACACATGCAAGAATTCCTTTTGGATTTATACCTAGATTGTACCTAGACTGACTAGGTTGTAAGGTATGTGAATGGAATATCTGAATTTCAACTGTCAACTGCTATAGTATTTGTTTTCAGAGTTTCTCCCTGACCTCCAAGGTTTAATAAGCCTTAGCTAGGAGTTCCCTAGGAGTGTTATTTTCAACTTTCATTTAGTACTTTGGAGCACTTTTACATTATTCTTGGAATCCATTCTGCGGCACCCTTGGGAAAGAATTCCTTTTTGGTATTGTGTAATCTGAACTTAATAAATAGAATACTAACTTGTACTGAACCACATTCTATAGCATAGAACTGTGTTCTCAAACTTCATGCATCAGAATCATGTGGCGGGTCTGTTAAAACACTAATTTCTGGGTCCCACCCCCAACATTTCTGAATCTGTAGGTCTGAAGGGGGATTTGAAACTTTGCATTTTTAGTGAGTTCCAAGATGCTATTGATGATGCTGGTCCTGGTACCACAAAATGAGAATTATAACCAGTGATTGAATTTGGGCTAAATCATTGAACAAACTACTACAGATATGTGATTACAGTATTACAGGATAAGTTCATGAATTATGTTTAGTTTCTTTGTTATTGTAGTACCTTTAGTAAATTTTGTTACCTGTTCATTATTTTAGGAATGAAATACCAATAAAATAATATTTTTATTTTATTTTATTTGTGCTACTTAGCTGACTTTGAACCTTACAAAGTAATATAGATTTAAAAACAGTACATCTTATTTGCTCTTTTTCTTTGTAATCTTCATGTAAGAACATGATTTCTGCTATTCCTACCTCTGCACTGGAAAAGTTTGAAAATGATAGACTGTCTCTTAAGTTGTCAAGATCTATTTGTTTGTTTGTTTGCCTAAAACAAATATTTTCATGTTAAGTGTATTGTAACCCATTAGACATTTTTAAATATTTTCCACTTTTGACAATGTTTCAGTTTTGTGGAAATCCTACTGCCTAATTTTTATTTCTTTTTTTATTGTTAAGTTTATTAGGGTGACATTGGTAAATTACATGGGTTCCAGGTGTACAATTTTACAGTACTTCATCTATGTGTTGTTATATGTGTTTACCACCCAGAGTCAGCTTTCTATCACATTATTAGCTTCCCCACCTCCTCCCTTACCCTCAGATAACCACTAAACTATTGACGATGTCCATGAGATTTTGTTCCTTTGTTGCTTTCAGTTTTCCACATATGAGTAAAGTCACATGGTTCTTAGCTTTTTCTATCTGGCTTATTTTGCTTAGCATGATGATCTTAAGTTCTATCCATGTTGTTGCAAATGGCAGTATTTCATCTTTTCTTATAGCTGAGTAATATTCCATTGTATATGTGTACCTCAGCTTCTTTATCCAGTCATATATCAAAGGGCACTTCGGTTGTTTCTATAATTTGGCCACCGTGAACACTGCTGCAGTGAACATTGGGGTGCATGTTTTTGCGGACTAAGGTTTTCAAGTTTTTTGGGCAGATACAGAGAAGGGAGATTGCGGGGTCACATGGCATGCTTTTGATTCATAATTTGTTGCTTCTGTAAGCTAACACCAGTCAAAATTTGATAAACAGCGCTTCTAAGTATAGCATGGCTAAAGTGTAGATTATCTGTCTTTATAGTAACACGCTTCACACTATCATATCATTGAACTTTGGTGACATTCAGCAAACTTTATTGGGTTCCTACCACGGATCAATTATGACATCTTGTACTAAAGCGGAATACAGACAGTACAATGACAGGCCTGCTGACCAGGAACTTAGTGTAAATAGAGAGAGAGAGAGGTTCCTTACATTAGATCTGTACTATAATAGAGTTTATACAAAGTGTTCTGAAAGCACAAAGGGAAGGGAATGGCAGTGTGGGGAAAGCCTGGAAATTTAGGCTGTATAGTGATATCTTGGAATTTGAACTTAATCTGTCCCAGAACCCTGTTTGAGTTCCAAAACATTTGAGTTCCAAGACAAGTTTTCCCCTTTTAGATAATAGAAATAGGATTAATCTGTTCCTGGGTGCCACAAACTCGAATTTTCAAAATGATTTTAACAGTAAATATGCTGGATATAAAGTAAAGTATTAATTTTATTAATTTTAAGGTAAAATATTAACAAGTAATATTTAAATAAAATTTTTTTTTAAATGAGGATGACACATATGGATGCTTTAAGAGATGGAAGAGGAAGAAGAGTCATCTTCCACGATAACTTCAGGTGTCCTACATAACAGCAAGATCAGTCAGTCACATGTGTACCGCTTTCATGCTTAGCGATAAGATCTTAACCTCAATTGTAGCTCTAATAGCTTTTTTATTCTTATTCTCATTTTGCTTTTTAGGTCCCATAGCGAATCACTACTTTTTGTTGTATAAAAAAATAAAAATAAAAAAAAATAATGATGGGGAAGCCGGGATGGCTCAGTGGGTTAAGCGCTCAGTTTGCAGCACCGGGGACCAAGGATCGAGTCCTGGCCCCGGCCCGTGCGGACCCATATGCTGAACTGGGGAGTTCCCCTGGGTCAGTTCTCTCTCTGTCTTTCTCTCTCTTTCTCTCTGTCAAAAACTAAAAAAACAAACAAGAAAAATTCTTTATAAAAAAATAATGCAAAATTGGCACACAATTAGCAATGAAAATCATTCAAGATACAGCTTTGGACAATGACTTAAATAACAAAGCATAGGGATGGCCAGAAACGTTCACATAAACCAGAGAGTAGAAGAGAGGTAACTATAGCAATGTCTTGGTTGTACATTATGATGGGGTAGGGGTTGCTGCCTATACAATCTGTGTTAGACCAATTTCCCTGCACTGCTTTCGAAGTATACCCCACATGAACAACGTGTTGGCATTTGGATTCCAAAGCAGCATTCGGATTCCGAGGCAAAATTTGATTTTTTTCATTTGGATTCCAAGTTGTTCAAGTTTTGGGGCGCTTGGATTCACTAGATGTTTCAAAAAAATATTTTTAGTTCCTATAACATTCCATATTTGGTCTGCTTTTTTTTTTTTTTTAAATATATTTTTATTTATTTATTTATTTTTGACAGAGAGAGAGAGAGAGGGAGATAGATACAGAGACAGAGAGAGAACTGAACTGGGGGAGCTCCCAGTTCAGCATATGGTTCCGCACGGGCCAGGGCTGGGATTCGATCCCTGGTCCCCGGTGCTGCAAAGTGAGCGCCTAACCCACTGAGCCATCCCGGCTTCCCCTGGTCTGCTTTTATACAGTTCACATTCCACTTTTACTACCGTAAGTACGTAGGAATATTTACTAATTTAGTCTCTAGTAGAGAAGTGAGTACCAGTGTGTATGTGTGCAGTTTGTGTATTCATATTGTGTAGTCCCTCCTCTTGTACAATAAGAACAGTAGGCTCTAATAGTTAACTGTGCTGGACTACTATGGTTTGAATCTTGGCTTTGTCACATTCTAATTGTGTTATTTGGGCATGAAAACTCTCTGGGCCTCAGTGTCCTTTCTCATCTGTAGTAGGGGAGAAATAACTATTTGGGTTGTTTTGAGATTGAATTGAGTTAATACACACAAAATGCTTTAAATTTACTTGTTCCAAGTAAATGTTTTATATGTGATAAATTTATTGTTAAAATTAGGTAAAATTTTGTTTGCTAAATGTGGTTGTGAAAACAATGTATGCACATTCTGTTATAAAAATGTGAAGACATTTTGATATAAACAGCTATACTTGATTCCATTTTAGGTCCCAGGCAAAATGTTAAAATCATAGATAATAGAAATGAAAAATTCTTTAAAGATCATCTAGTTCAACCTTCTAATTTGACAGATAAAGGAACTGAAAACCAAAGAAGTTATGACTGTCTCAGAGTTGCTCAGTAAGTGATAGAACCACAGCCCCTGACACTCAGTCAGATTGTCTTTTCGCTACCCTGGGCAGCTTCCCTGAAATGACAGTCCCCTGGAAAACACTAAGTTTAAATAGAGAGCCAAGACCAAAACAGATGAAAACATCAGCAATAAAAAGTCAGTGTATAACAAAATGCCAGATGGAGTGGTATAGACTCTTAAATAGTACATACCTATATAATTTATTTGTTGCTCTCTTAAAGCAAAGAAATGCACCTTATTAGTTGCTGGAGTCATAGAAGGTTGATAGATTAAGAGCATTCTTTGTTGAAAAGAATCTTAATAGTTATAAATCAGTCAGTCTCCCCCCTCTTTCCTCCTACCAAGTTTAGGGTATACCGTAATTGAGCCCCAGAGGGAGAGCCCATCTTCGTTAGGTTGGCCAGTACTTGTGTCTTTGCTCTTCTCAACATGGGGGGAATGTCTGCCTCCTTGAAGGGCTGGATCCCCAAGACACTGACATAGGAGGGCACCAATGTGGAGACTGCGTCATCCTTGCTCATTGTATGAGTGAATGTGTGCAGTAGGTGCTAGATGTGCAGTGAAAAGAGTTTATCATTTATCTAAGTTGATACTTCCCTTGAAGGGCAGAATCGCTGCTCTTAGATTGAGGTGGGATTAACTCTGCTTGAATCCACTGCCTATAAAAATTTTACAAAACATTGCATATCCCTAGAACATTACTGTTATATAAAGGTGTGCTATAGATGACATGAATGCAGCCAGACCCACCCCTCACCATACTACCCTTACCATGCCCAAGGAATGTCAGTGGTAGCAGTTTGTAACTTTTCCAGACCTTTCTCCTAAATAGATTTAGATAGTTTGATTTAGCAAAAGATGGTGATCATACTGTTCTTGTTGCTTGTAACTTTTTTCATGTTCTACATGCAGATCTACTTCACTTTAATAATCTCAAGAGTATGGCTGTGCCACATCTATTGGTTTTTAACTGTTTCTCTGTTGATGGATATTTAGATTGTCAACAGTATCCTTGTATGTCACGCTTGCTCACTTGTGTGGTTAAATATGTGCTAATAGATGCCTAGAAGTACAATTGATCAGTGGAAAGATTTACACATTTCAAATTTTTGTAGACTGCAGTAATTCCTATTATCTTAGATAGGAATTTGTCCCCAACTGCAAACTACCGACCTCTGATAATGTTCTAGTTCCTTTACATAACTGATTTTCTGAATAATTCTGAAACATTTTTTTAATTTCTAACCAGGTTTTGCCCAACAAAGATGTGTGTGCTAAAATGCTGTAGATTAACTGATTAATCTGGAAATAAATATGTTTTATTACTTGTGTCATTCTGCCATTAGTTTTAGTGTTTCGGAGTGGTGCTGTTCATCCCCATTGGCTCTGCTTATCACTGTACTTCCCTTTAAAAACATGGATTTTTTTTTCTTATTATATGAAAAACATAATTCACTTATAGGAAATTTGGAAGACACACAGAAATAAAGATTACCCATAATTTCTTTGTGTGTGTGAAAATGCATAAAGAAAATGATCACAAGTCCTGCCCTTGCCCCTCCCTTTTTTACTCCCAAGTTGGTCTTGTCTTCTAGTTTTTCCTATTCTTATACAAAGTTCTATATAGAGCAGAATTTATACCTGTACATAAATACTCATATATATATATATATATATATATATATATATATATATTTAAAGACCAAATAAGATCATATTAGATAGTGTTCTGCAACTTTTTTTATTACTTAACAGACTATCATGGAAATCTTTCCAAATTAGTATATCTAATAATAAATAGCTAACATTTAGTACTTACCATATACCCAAGGTCCTGGCTTAAGCTCTATACATGTATACCGGTAAGTTTATTTAATGAAGTTATTAAATAAATGTAAAAATGAAATTTATTATTTAACCATATTATAATCTTTTGAGGTAAAGACTGTTTTTATTCTTCTTTTGTAGATGAGAAAAATGAAGTCCAGAAATTCCTGTTCAGGGCCACTTACCTTTAAGTGCTAGAAATGGGGTTTGAAACTAGGTGGCCTGACTTTGGATCCTGTGCTTTTTAGCCATTATGACATTGTATTTCTCATACTGCAGCAATTGGTTCCAGGCTGGATATAAGGCATTTAATGTAGCCTCCTACTCCTTGAAGTACTAAGGGAGAGGGTAGTTTTCTAATGGGAAATTCTGGCTTGGAGCTTCTCTGAGATTGTATCCCTCAACCCAAAGGGGGATACACATGAAATATTTTACCGTAATTTGTGCCTACACTATTTTGTGCAGTCTTTGCCCAGTAGGGATATTTGATTCAATAAATGGTGGTAAGCGATACTGCCTCCTAGTCTTATTCACTGGAGCCATAAGACATGATGGTTAAGAGAATGGCCTGTGGAGTGGGGGGTGAGTAATATCCCACAGCTTTGCCACTTGACAACTATAGGACCTGAGCAAATTACCTAATCTTTCTGTGCTTCAATTTCCTTATCTGTAAAAGGAGATAATATATTAATACTTGGGGTGGTTGTGAGGATTGACTTCATAGCATGTATAAAGAAAGCATTTAGCACGTGTCACATGTTTGTTATATCAGTTCCCGTAACCTAGTTATACTGTGCTTTGTAAATCCTGTTACCTCATTAACTACCCACAATGATCCAACGATATAGATAGTGTCACCCATTTTCCAGGTGAGGAAACTGGCTCAGAGGGAGACTTGGTCAGGATATGACCCCAGTCTGTCTGGTCCAGGCCTGTGAGGCTCGCGTTCTTTGCACTGGACTCCCGACCTCTAAATGCTCCTCATAGTCGCAAACTTAGCAAGGGGTAGATGATCGAGGGAGTGCCAACTTTTGAGTTTCAGCCATTCAAGTATATATTAAAATTTAATTTATGAATAATTTATTTCTGTGGGAAATATCTATACTATTATGCCACTCAGATGAAATCATGTAGATTTTAAATTTGTAAAAAGATTTCCTGAGAGGTTGAATTTAGTGTGTTTCTGTATTGATATGCCTATCTGAATTAAGATTTTGTTTAAATGTTTTGTTTAAGGTAGCAGAGACGTTTGTAATAGAGTTAAAAACTGTAATCTTCTTTGGAATAAAATTGTAGTAGAAGGTGCTATTAATTTTTTTAATCCTAATGTATTTGGTTTTTGATAGTAATAACATATATCAAAATATGCTGATAACTAAATCCTTAAGTTTTATGACTGAATTTGTAAGATAGGACTAATGTTTAAAGACTTAAAAAATTTATTAACCCAGCAATTTGGTAGCTCTAAGTTTGTGAGATTTTAGCAAATACTTTTAATTATTTGTGAAAAATCCTGTGCAATATTTAGAAGCCCAGATGGTATAATGTTACCACATTCCTGTATAATGGAAAACTATTATTTTCTGACACTTGATTGAAGTTTGTTTTAGAATTCTGATTAGATCCAGGGGTCTCCAAACTATGGCCCGTGGGCCAGATGCGGCCTACGAGGCCCTCTCATCCGGCCCGTGGAGACCTTTTTATCTGAATAAAATAATATTAAATAAATAATTAAAAACAACATCTATGTTTTGATTCTTTTTTATTTGGACCTCGAGTGTGTAGTCGGCCCCCAAACTGCTGTTTGATAGTTAATGCGGCCCGTGGGCTGAAAAGTTTGGAGACCCCTGACTGGTAGGCAATTGCTCCTTTTCAAGTTGAATCCCAACTTGAATTTGAACTTGAAAAAAAAACCCCACAAAAAAACACTTAAAATAATGTACATACTGTGTAAAGGAAATCTTGTAATTATGAAACTCCTTTTGTTTCTGCTGAGCTCTCTTTCAGTGGGTAGATGTATTAGAGATTTGAGGGATAAAGAGTAAGACTTTTCTCTGAAGGACTAACATCTGCATCTTTTCCATTGCTGTTTTCCTTCATCTACTTTTGCTTGTTGGAATGAACATGTTACTTTATCACCAATTATTTACTTGGGTATTCATTGATTATTCTGTCTATTAAGATTAGTGGGGGGAATACAGAAATATAAAATGTGTGGTACTTAAAGAGTACCGGTAGCTGGTAAAGATGAAACAAACTGGTAAGCGTATGGAGGATTTAGAGAATGGAGTTTTGTGAGCTGTGTGGAAGGGATGATGGTGGTTGAGCTGAGCATTGAAGAAGCGTTAGTTTGGGGTAGGTGAAAGAAGAACGCATAGGTGGAGCACATAGGCTGGACTGAGAGTGCATGTGGGACTCAGTTCATTCTATAAACATTTACTGACCACCTGCTGTTTCAGAAACTGTTGGATACAAAAATGAATAAATTCTTTACCCTGTAGAAGTACAATACATAAACTAGTGGGAGGCATTCAACTGTAATAATATGGAACAATTAATTATAATAATGGATGATACAGTTATTATAAACCTAACTAGTTGCTTTAGTATGTATGGTATCACTTTAGTTATGTTTCAGCAAGAGACATGTAAATTATGGAAGGAATTCAGAAATGTATGTGTGTGTGTGTGTGTATATATACACACTTAATAACTAATACAACTTGTATTCAATGGGTATTAGTTATATATTGTTGCATAACAAATTAAAATTTAGCAGCCTAAAACAATTAGCATTTATCTTCTAATTTGTATTGATCAGGAATCTGGGCATGGTATAGGTTGGTACTTCTGGCTGCGGGTCCCACACTGGGCTGCTTTCAAGGTGTTGGCCAAGGTTGCAGTCATCTTAAGGCTTCACTGGGGAGAATCTACAACCTAAAAATGAAAGTGAAATCCCATCACTTCTGCTGTATCCTATTGGCTAGAGAAGCTAGTCGCTAAATCTAGTCCACATTCAAGGAGCAGAATAACCCAAAGGTATGTATAATGGGAAGCAGGAATAATTGAAGGCTATCTTAGGGGATGCCTCTCCAAAAATTCTACAAGTGACTGATATTTATAGAGAACCCCTGAGTCTTCGGGTAGAAGGAAGAGGAAGAACCAACCAGGGAACTTTCCTGATGGAAAGAACAGGTGTAATTAATCTGAACCACAAAAGTTTTTTAGTAAAGATTTATATACTTACTTTTGATGTGGTCTTAATATTTATGGTAGGGTAGAATATGGTAAAATTAGTTACTAAATTTTTTATGGAACTGATCTCATTTCTGGGAATTGTTTTTATACTTTTTCAAAACAAAGTGTTTATAAATAGAGAAAGGCTATTGTTTATGGCACAGCAGAGAAGTTTATAAGCATGCCTCAATTTAAGTAATAAATTCTTTTAAGAATTGTGTGCTCTGAGTAGAATAATTTAAGATGAATTATAGGAACTCAGTCTTTCAAAGAAAATTCATGGTAGTGTGCCTGGCTCTAAAAAATTGAAAATGAATGGGTTTTATTGTTACCCCTTTAAAAAGTTTCAAATATCATTGACTAAATGAAAATCTTTAACAGAGAGCACTTTAAATTGGTTATTTATCCTTCACATGGAAGATTAATGAAAATTATACCCTGAAATAAATACAATGGAATAATGACGAAAAAAAATTCATGAAAATATTTATTATTATACTCTAATATGTACAGAGGGTGCCAAAAAATACACATTTTAAGAAAGGAAGAAACTATTAAAATTTTAATACTCAATATATGCCTATAACAAAAGATGACTACAAGTCACATTTGACTTCTGCAATTACAAGAGGTGCTCAAAGTGGTTACCGTCAGTGTCCAGACACTTCTGATTATAGCAAACTACTGCTTGAGTACCAATGACCAAAGTGTCCACTTGTATCATTGCATATGCCATTTCAGTATACCAGGGATCTCCAACCTACAACCCACAGGCCAGATGCGGCCCGCGAGGCCCTCTCATCCGGCCCGTGGAGACCTTTTTATCTACGGAAAAAATTACGGAAATTTACGTGTATCCTGCCAAGATCAGCTGCTTACTTTTTCTACTTCTGTTCATAGTCAATGAGATGATATAACACCATCTAGTGGCAGAGTTATTAAACAGTTTGCTGCTTGTTCAAGACTTGATTATTTTGATCACAGTTTGCCAGTTGCGGTTGACTGCTGCGATGAGGAGGTGTTGGTGTCAATTATCTAATTGCGAAACATGTTGCACTCTATTTTATTTAGTGATAATTTCCTTCACATAAGTACTTACCAATGTGTATAAAGTATTGGGAATGTCATTAGTTTAACAAGAATTTTCCAAATATTCTGAAGAGGAAACATTAAAAGCAACAATCTCTCTACCATAAGTGGATGTATTTGCAGACTATATTCAGGTAAGTTTAACTTAAGAAATCATAAGAATTTTTAAAAATTGTTTCGGGTCATTTGCAGCTATAATTGCGACGAAATTAGTTCGCATAATCAGGTTTTTTGAGCGATATTGTGTGCAAAATACTTTCAGTTTCACTATTTATTCATGTTGAAGTCACTTTATTTTAGTACCCAACGATGGCCGAGAAGAGGAAAAGAAAAATAGATGATGAGTGTCGGCAGTTTCAAGAAGAATGGAGCTTGAAATACTTCTTCATCAAATCCGGCAAGAAAGCATTGTGTGTGATTTGCAACGAAACCGTGGCTGTGATGAAAGAATGCAACCTGCGCCGTCATCATCGAAGCAAACATCAGGAGAAATATGCACAGTTGGAGAATAAAGTCTGTGCCGAAAAATTTTCTAAATTACAAAATCAACTCACATCTCAGAGGACATTGTTCAGTAAATCCTCAAATGAAAATGAATCCTTAACTAAGGCCAGTTATAAAGTTGCCTACGTCCTGGCTAAAAGTGGCAAACCGTTTACAGATGGTGAAGTAGTGAAGGAATGTTTGTTGGAGGTGACTGAGGAACTTTGTCCAGAAAAGTCGAAACAATTTAAAAATGTAGCTTTGGGTGCAAATACCATTGCCCGCCGTGTTGCAGACAAGTGTGAAAACATTGTGACTCAAATAGCGAAAAATGCAAGCAAGTTTCGCCATTTTTCAGTTGCAATGGATGAATCGCTGGATAGCTGTTCCACCTCTCAACTGCTTGTGTTCATTAGAGGTGTGGATGAAGACATGAACATAACACAAGAGCTGGCTTCCCTACATAGCATGTATGGCTCTGTTACCGGAGAGGATATATT
>PVKE010004780.1:0-62462 GCA_004027555.1 Craseonycteris thonglongyai
TAAGATGACCGGGTGTATAAGACGACCCCCTAATTTTACAGTTAAAACATAGGTTTAGGCCTATATTCGCTGTATAAGACTACAGCCTCGGAAGTGGGGGGTAGTCTTATACAGCGAATATAGGCCTAAACCTATGTTTTAACTGTAAAATTAGGGGGTCGTCTTATACGCCCAGTCGTCTTATACGCCGGAAAATACGTATGTGATGGTGTTAGGAAGTGGGGGCTCTGGAAAGTGATCAGATCATGAAGGCAGAACCCTCATGAGTGAGATTAATGACTTTATAAAACAGGTCCTACAGATTTCCCTGGCCCCTTCCACCAAGTGAGGATACAACAAGAAGTGTACAATCTGGAAGAGGATGCTCACCCAACCGTGCTGGGCCCCTGACCTTGGACTTTCAGCCTCCAGAACTGTGAGAAATAAATGGCTGTTGTTTATAAGCCACCTTGTCTGTGGTATTAATATTTTGTTACAGCAGCCAAACCTCTCTGCTCAGCTTCATCTGTATTGGCAGCCGCTCCCCAGCACTAGCATCACCACCTCAGCTCCCCCTCAGATCATCAGGCGTTATATTCTTATAAGGAGCCCATAATCTAGTAGCTCCTTTGTATGCGAAGTTAGCAATAGGGTTTGTGCTCCTCTGAGAATCTAATGCCGCCGCTGACCTGACAGGAGGAGGAGCTCAGGCGGTCATGTGATCACGGGGAGCGGCTGTAAATACAGATGAAGCTTCTCTTGCCCCCCTAACACTCACCTCCTGCTGTGCATCCTGGTTCCTAATGGACTACTGACCGATGACCGTCCGTGGCCCGGGGATTGAGACCTGATTCTTGCTCTTTTTTCAAACTATAGCTCAGTTCCTAACAGGCCCTGGGCTGGTCTGTGGCCAGGGGGTGGGGGGACCCCTGGCTGAGACCATAGACAGCTGAGCGGGTGGGTGCAGAGCCTGGACTCCTACTAAAGATCTGTCTCCACCTGTGAGGTGCCTGCTCCAACTTCCCGCCCATGACTGTCTGCTTTGTTCTCCATTGATCTCTACAACTGACAGGTCATCTCTGCAAAAGAACTAGTTTCCATCAATTCCTTGGGGTTTCATTTTACTCTAGTGTAGCTAAATCAGTCACCAGCACTCTACGTTATCATTGTAGAAATCATAGATACTGAGTGAGATAAACACCTTTAGGGTTTTTTTCTTTTCTTTTCTTTTCTTCTCTTCTCTTCTCTTCTCTTCTCTTCTCTTCTCTTCTCTTCTCTTCTCTTCTCTTCTCTTCTCTTCCCTTCCCTTCCCTTCCCTTCCCCTTCCCCTTCCCCTCCCCTTCCCTTCCCGTCCCGTCCCTTCTTTTTTTGCTATTAAATTCCCCATATTCTAAGTACATTCATTCATTAACTCAAACGTAGACTAAAGTCCTTCTTTACATCATTTTTAAACCACATCACCCAGGTTTTTGTCACAGTTATGATGAAGATTGGCAATTCCCCAAGGCCTTTCACAATCAGTAAATTCTAAGCTGTCCTGGGAGACTATTCGATCAAGAGCCCTCCTGCCTCTACAAAGTTTTAGAAATTCATTTTTCTTAATGTAACAGTCACTAGTCATGTAAGTTACACACCAAGGGTCACTAATCGGTAAGGGGATGCAGGTATGAGAAAAAAAGGGGGTGGGTGGGAATCATAGTCCCTCATAGGTATGGTGAGCTTAGTCTCACTAGGGAAATACAAGGTGTCAGTAGGTTGACCATATGTCCTGTTTGAAACAGGACAGTACCGTTGTTTTCTGTCCTGCTAAAAATGTTACATCTGGTCAACCTATGCCAAATCCATCTTCTTACCCAAGGGAAGGATAAGACACCAGTGATAAGGAAGCAGAATTGGAGGAAATGATGAGGATTTAGATGCAAATGGTAATGGGGAAGTGGGAGGGGTCCCAGGCAGAACATTCTGGGGAGGAGGAGCTTTGTGTTGTCTGGGCTCTTGAGATGGAGTTAGGAGTTCAAGGGGGAGGGGAATTGAGAGAGGCAGAGCCTGTGAAAAATTAAGGAAAATGATTCAGTCTAGGGACTGAGATGAGGACGAGGGAGCAGGGGACAGAGTTTCTGCCAGCCCAAGGGGCTCCGTGAAGCAAAGGTTGTCCCTTAGGGGAGTGCTGTGTTGGGCAGAGATGGCAAAATCTGAGAATCCCGCTGTGTTTGGTTCTGGATTGGGCCCTGCTGGGAAGAGTGTGGCCCTAAAGAGCCCGAAGCAGTAGCTGGGCCTGCTAGCTCATGCACACTGTTCTTGCAGCTGAATGTCAAGTGTCTTTTTTTTTTAAGATTCATTTTATTGTTTGTGACAGAGACAGAAAGACAGAGAGAAGGGGGAGGGCCCAGAGCAGTTTCCATAGTTGAACTTCATCAGTTTTTGACATGGTTTCATTACACACAGGTGGGCGGGGGCCGCACAGGGTGGGAACTGGGCTGGGGGCCTCCCTCATGGGAAGCTCACCCCAGTTCAGCATATGGGTCCACACGGGCCGGGGCCAGGATTCAATCTTTGTCTCTGGGGCTGCAAAGCGAGTGCTCAACCTACTGAGTTATCCCGGTTTCCCCCACGTGTCTTGCTTGAAGGGAGAGCCGGGGTGCATACTCTGAGGCTGGACAAGCTGGGATACTGGAAATCCCTCCCACTCCCCTGATAAACGCAGAGCAGAAGCTACCACTGACGGGCTTCCCAGGAGAGGCTGTGCCCACATCCTGGGTGCTGGAGTAGCGATGGCTGGGAGGTGTCCCAGCACATAACGTGTGGGAGGGTAGCTTCTCAACCTCCTGGCTGGTTCGGGGAAACAGCTGAGTGTTTCGGAGCTCCTGGGAGGGGACCGCAGTGCAGATAAGGAGGGAAGATGGGAAGAGACTTTGGGTTTGAACCCAGAGAAGGGAGAGTGTGTGGGCCCGGTGCCTGAGGTCATGGGCAGTGGGTGCAGCAAACACAGAGCGATGTCCCGGAGCTGGTGGCAGCTTTTACACCTCAGGGAATGTCACCAAGTCCAGGGAAAACTGTGGGCCAAATCTGGGTCTCCCTGAGAATGTCACCTGGTCTCAGATGCCACTGGAGAAGAGGGGGCGGAGCCATAGGGAGGAACAAGAATCATAAACTGATGGAATGGTTGCTAAGAACAAATGGAATTTGTCTCCAGTCTACATGTACTACTTTTTATAATGGAAATAATCTTGCCATACTAATGTTTACATTGTCTCTCCAGAGCTTCCATTCTCCAGGATAAGGAATTTCATTTCCTTGCTAATCAGTCAATCCACTTTATGGCACCTGATCAACTCCTGAGACCAAAGGCAGGGGTGCAGCCCAGGCGCAGCTGAGCACCTGGTCAGCCTATGCATGTGGCCACGGCTGGATTATGTGCATTTCAACGAGGAGGCTGACGTCACAGTTATCTGTACCCTTGACTTGTTTTTTCCTTTTTCCCTCCCCGTCCAACACAATTTCATTGAGTGCCTGTTGTGTTCCAAGCACCATTCTAAAAGCTATATTAAAAAAAATCTTTCTATATTCACCATTTTTTCTATAATGAGCATGTATTTCATCCACAATCAGGAAAGAAAAGCACACGTATTGTTTTAAAAGATGACCTTAAGACAGATCTTGCCTTAAAGATGCCCGCAGCCTAGGAGAGGCAGCCATGTAAACACATACGTCAGGGTGGGACTTACCCAGACAGAAAGCGGGTCTTCTCTCCACCTAGCTTTTCACCTTTGGGGGTTGAAGTGTTTTTTTCTCTCTCCTTTTCCAAGACACCATGGAATTCATCAGACTTTCATTGCTGCCCCCACTTCTTGAATCTTCCTTTCCATTTGCTGGTTGAGAGGAAGAGAGGAAGCAAGAATAACAAGAGGAAGACAGGGAGCAAGAATACCCAGAAGAAAGGGAGAGAGGAGAGGAGGAGGACGGAAGGAATGGGGGAAGGACAGAGAAAGTGAATGGAGTTAGCCTAGCAGAGGCCCAGGTGTATACAGCTCTCGGGTGGATGTGTCTGTACATTGGCAGTCAACGTTTGACGGAGGTATTTTTGTGGTGCTCAGACATCTTGTAACTCTACACCACTGTGAGCTTGAATGTTCCCCACTCCCTACAATATTTTATTTTATTTATTTTTTTTTGAGAGAAAAGAGAGAGAGAGAGAGAGAAGTATTTCTGAAACCCTTTCTTTGACCACGATGTACAATAAACAGTTGGTGTTGCATCTTGACCCAGGACACCCACACATATTTTTATTACTGACCTAGTTGTACATCATTAGTTGTGACACGGTTTCAGGGTGGAAACTGTACCGGGGTTCTCTTGCATGGGAGGCGAGAACCTTCACCAGTTGTGCTGCAGGTCAGTATGTGGATTTGCATGGCCAGGAATCGAACCCCAGCCCCTATGATTGAAAGGCCAGTTCTCAGCCGCTAAGCTATCCCAGCTTCCCTTGAGCTTGAAAGTTGTGTGACACTAGATTAGGTGGTCAATCAGAGTTCATGGCCCTGGTTTCCTCAGCATGTCGCGAGCAGCCTGGCCTGGCAGCCTGGAAGAATTGAGGCAGCAGCTCCATGTTCGTCTGCTATCAATAGCTGCAGCCAGATCTTTCCGACGATTTTCGGGCTTCCTCAGTCAGTGAGTAATGTCTGACGGTAACTTCTGTTGAGGACATTAACTTCTGGTTCTGGTATTTATTTCCCCCAAAGAGACAAAAAAGGAGAAAAAATACCGTACAAGTTGACGGACAGCAAGCTGGATAAGTCCCTGGAGAAAATTGCATAATACTCTTTAGATGTTTGAGTGGCCGCTGCTCCTGCTGAACAATTGATTTATCGCCATCTGTTGAAGAGAGTGTCTATTTGTTCTCCAGTCCTGGGCGGCCTGTAAAATTTAATACCGTGCGGGGGGCAAAGGCAGCCAGTCAGGGGGGGTTTTAACTCAGCAGCCCCTCGATCTCATGGACACTTGTCTCCTGCTGTAATCGGAAAAATTTCCCCTCAGCATGTGCTTGGAATAATCCCATGGACACAGTTGTGGTGGATTCTGACACGTCTCAGCCCCCTGGACTCCCCAGCCTGCGATCTCCCTCAGCGTGTGTCTGTCTGCCTTCCTGCCTCTCATATGTGTGGGGCTGCGCATGGTAAGAAGTGTTGGCCAGGCCTTGGGCGGGGACAAGTTTCAGGGTTGTGACTAATGTGGTGCCAAGCATTTCTCTGCAGGGCCTCTTTTGTTTGCACCTCCTGATAAATGTTCCTTTGGCGGTTTTATAAACAGACTGCTAAAATGTCACCTTTGGAGGCGTGTGAGCAGCGTGTGGGAGAGGACGGCTGGGACTCAGGTGGGCCAGGGGCCAGCACTGCCCTTGGCCCAAGTTGGCCATGTGACAACAAGCAGGTTGTTTCTCTCAGAGTTGACCCGGACTGGAAAATTTCAAGGTACCATCAGGCAAAAACAACAACAACAACAAAAACAGACATTGCTGACTGTCTGAAAGCCACACATGAGGTTTCTGTGCTCATGACGGGCGTTTTGAATGTCTGCCAGTCCTGCTTGTGAATAGAAGGGAAGGTGGTCCTCCCTGCCCAGGATGCCAGGGTGCTCTTAGAACTGGGCTCAGGAGCCAGCTGGTCCAGAGTGGGAGAAGTCCTCACCCTCCTGCCCCCAGCCGTACCTCTCTTAGGAGCCATAAGCTCTTGCTCATGGAATGAAGCCGACTCACATTGAATTGGGTCTTTACCAACCACAACAACCTGTCTGCAGAACAAGAACGCATTAGGTCACCTTGATTGTGCATTTGGGATCCCAAGAAGTCTAGTGTAGTGTGAAGCAGAGGAAGATAGTATTTGAATTCACGCCTGTTCAATGAATGCACACATCAGTTTTGTAACTGGGTTCAGGTCCATCCGGCCCCAGGGAGCAGATGGAATCTGTTCTGCTTTGCTCATCATCACACCCTGGATGGAATTCCATCTGAATTCCAGAAATTCTCCAGGCTCAGAAATACATCTTAGTTGCCACATAGCACATGTTGGAAATCAGGAACACTCAAGCCTTAATTTGTAAAGTGAGGAAAAACCCCAGATACCTGGGGAAAGGAAGATGCCTAAGACTCATAGCTAAGAGGAGCTGGTCTTCCTGGTAGAAAGCCTGTTTCCACTCAGTAGCCACCAAGATCAATGTCCAGCGCGCCCAAAGTTTTCTCAGCTAAACGGAGAAATTTTTGTTGACAAACCAACCTGATTTGCATTTAAGTGATTCAGATGAACCCGGTTTTAACCTGAAGTTTGCAGCTCACAACCCTGGCAATGGACGATGGAAGAGTTGTGCTGTCCAATATAGTAGCCACTAGCCAGAGTATGCACTTAAAATGCGGCCAGTCCCCATTGACATGGGCTAGAAGAATACAATACACACGGCCCAGATCAACGTACGAGGGAGGACCCCCCCAACAACAGGAATGACTTTCTGGGGGGCAGGCCCCTTGTAGGACAGGCTTCCCCCGCTAGGTGAGCATTCTAGGAACCCACCTGCATCCATGAACCAGCTGGTGCTGTTGTGACAGGCTTCACTGAACGTTTTTAGAGACTCTTTCAATGTGTTGGCCCATTTCACGATGGGTGGTTGACATGAACAATGTGCGGCATGACAACGCACCTGCCCACACCACGCTGAGTGCTCAGCAGTTTTTGAACGAAAACAGCAGACCCCCATGCCCCACCCTCCCTGTTCACCCGATCTCACCCTGAGGACTTTTTGTTTCCCCAGATGAAAAAAGACCTCAAAGGGAAACGTTTTGCTGATGTGGAAGAGGTGAAACGGAAAATGGCAGAAGCACTGAAAGGCATCATAATCGACAAGTTCAAAACCTGTTCTGAGCAGTGGGAAAAGTGTCTTGATAGGTGTATTTCATCCAAAAGGGAGCACTTTGAAGGTGACTGAGGTTTACACATGTAAGAATAAATACACAATTTTTTGTAAATAAGTTTTCAGTTTTATAGTGCCCCCTTGTATTTCTATGTGCCTTACATATTAAACATAATGATGATTGATATTAGGCTTCCCTGGCACTGACTCTGCAGTATTTCCCGTTGTTAATACTCGTTAATACTCCTCACATTAGCACCATTCTTTACACTCAACTGCACTAACATGCAAGCAACTGGTAGTGACTTCTTTCTGGAGATCAGATTTTTTCCTTCCTCTTTCACTATTGTTTGACTTACCTATATAATCAAAACATCATTAAAATATATATATATTTAAATTTTTTAATATTAAACTATTTTTTAAAGATTTATTTTATTGTTTGAGAGAAGGTGTGAGAGAGAAAGAGAAGGAGGGAGGGCCCAGAGCAGTCTCCATAGTTGTGCATCATTAGTTGTGACATGGTTTTATTCCACACAGGTAGATGTGGGGCCGTGAGGGGCAGGAACCGAACTGGGGGCCTCCCGCATGGGAGGCAAGCAGCTTCCTGGTGGTGACCAGTTGCGCTGCAGTTCAGCATGTGGGTTTGCACGGGGTGGGGCTGGGACTCGATCCCTAGATCTAGTGGTTGCAAGGCAAGCGACTCAACCTGTTGAGCTATCCCGGCCTCCCCAAAACATCACAAAAATATTAAATTCGTGTTTTCAAATAACAGCACCACCAACCCTAAGACAGCTTTTCATTTCTTTGTTTCTTTGGTTAAGATTATAAGAGGAGTAACTAGGCAGAGGGTCGCACCCTGTGCTGAGACAGAGAACAATGGACTATAAGCAGAGGTGGGGGATGGGCAAGCAGTAGTTTGCTTACTCTGGACATGTTGCACTTGAGGTTCTTATGGGTGCTGTTGACCAGGCAGAAATATAATGTACTGGATATGTGGGTCTGGAGTTCAGGAGAGAGAACAGTCTCAGGACATCTCACCGGGAGGTCGTGTGGTTATCAGATTGGAAATGACACCACTGAAGTTACCTGGGGAGAGAATGTAAAGGCCTAGGAAGAACTCCCGAGGAATGACAAAAACATCACGGTGAGAGAAGGGGAAGACCTCTGGCAAAGGAGATTGGGAAGGAGAGGTTTGCGAGGTAGAAAGAAGTTGAGAGAGTGAGAAACCAGAAGCACCCACATGCCATGCCCTTATATGATGATAGATCCCCCATATTATTAAAATTCATTTTACCTGTTTCTTTTGATCTTTTTTATGCCCTTTCCCATGTTGTATTTTTCTTCATCTATTATCATGAGTTAAGGCTTTATATAATTGACAGGTTAATATGTTCAATGAATCAGTGTTTACTCAGCACCTTCTACGAACCAGAACACTGTTCTAGGACACAGGTAACACTATTCTAGGATGCTGGTAAGGCAGGCACAAGACAGACATGGACTTTGTTTTCATAAGTTTATTTTCTATTGGGGGCTAACAGGCAGGGAGAACGAGGCAGGAAGTGTCAGATGCTTCTGAGAAGTTAATGATAATGAGGACTGAAGAAATTAATGATAATGAGTGGCTCATTGGAAACATGAGTGAGGTGGACACACAAACCAGATCAGAAAGAGCTAAGGAACAAATGATGAAACAGCTGAGAAAGGAAATGTAGACAACTCTTGTGGGACGAATGAGCAGGAAGAGTGGGAGTCGAGAACAATATGTAGATGCATCCATGGAAAAATCCAATTAAGGATGAGCACTGGAACATTTCACAGATGACAGGAAAGCTCGGTTGTTAAAATAAGGCTGAAGAAGTAGAAGCGAATAAGGACAAATACTGAGTCGCATGAGGTTTCTTAGAAGAGGGGTGGAAGAACCAGAAAGCGTGTGAGATTTGCCTTCAACATCATTCATCATGTTAGGGGAGCAGGGATTTCAGGAGAATGATGACATTTAAATAGCAATGACAGGAAGAGTGTCTTTGAGATATGAGATGTGCACTTTTTATTCTCTGCCACTGACTGAGGGACATTTATTGTCTCAGGAGGAGCACTAGAGGAAGAAAGCAAGGAGTCCGATGAGAATGGCAGGTGAGGCCAAATGGGGACATTCAAGCAAAGACACTGGAAGTAGGGGAGGCTGAGGGCCAGAGAGGGGATGACTGAGTGAATGAATTTGAAAGGTTTGTGGACAGGAATGGATAAGGTTAAGTAGAGGGGAAGGCCACCAGAAATGAAGACGATCCGGAAGTAGAAGGCCAAGGGATGATGGTCCTGCTGGGTGAGGCAGATGGAATGGGGAGGAAGGCTGAGGCCGGGTCCTCAGTAGCAAAGCCTTTATGGGGACTGGCCCTGCTCATGGGCTCCACACAAGGACTGAAAGGAGAGATGGATCCGTGAACAAACATCTTGGCTGTCAGAAGAAGGCGTTCTGTGTGCTGGGAGGCAAACCACAAGTGTTGGCCGTGGGCCCTTCACAGTGTCCACATGAGACAGTCTGTGTAAGCCCAGCCTGCCTCATGGGATCAGCCTGGAGTTGGGGCCAGGGACTCCTGTTGCCCCTTCTACCTTAAAGCACCCCCGCTGATATTTACCCGGAACTTGGCAGCGCACCATAAAGTCAGAAGTCTGGGTATTGTGTCAATAGTGACTTCCGTCTTTAGACAAAAGCCACCTGTTTTAGTGGTGGGTCTTGTGTTCCCTTATGCTGTAGGTGGAGGGATATGACTGATTTAAAGTAAAGTTTATGAGTCGTGTGGTAGCCTATGACCGAATCACCCAGAGAGCTCGTGAAAACAGACTGCGAGGTCTTACCCCCCAAATTTCTGATTCAGATGGAGCTTGAATGGGGTTGGGAATTTTGCATTTCTAAAAATTTCCCCAGGTGATGGCGGTACTGCTGGTCTTGGACCGCACTTTGAGAACCTCTAATTTAAAGGACACACTGGAATCACCTGGGGAATTAGAAAAACCCCTGTGGTCTGAGGTGAGGTAAGGCTTAGAGATCAGGAGTAATATTGTGATGTGATTCTAATGGTCAGGGAAGGCTGAGAGCCTCTAATTTAGAGTATAGGCCTTGCTTGAGAAAAGTACATGGGACAATTGCTTTTTTCGCCCCATTCTTCAAGGAGTAGTGGGTATTTACTTAACGTATTTGGACATTCAGTTTCTAAGAGACATAGATAGTTCATTACAGAGTTTTACCCGGGCTTCTATGATATATTCCCTTCTTTAACTTCGTCATCTCCCCGTCCCCCAGATCACTATATAATGTACTTTGCCAGTCCAGAAAAAAATGTGGCATTTGTTTATCTGAAAAGACCCATTTTGACAAATTTGCAATTTAAAGGGACTTTGGGAAATGGGATATATTTCATGTCTTTAATGGAAGTGACACGGCTCATTAAGCCGCACCAGTAAGTTTCCACTTGGAAAGCTTTATAACTTCCTGGTCAGGGTTGGTAAGGGCTTCATGTTCTTGAAAAACACATTTAACTCTGTAAGAGTTTATATTTTGGAACCCACAGAACTTGCTTTTAAGTTGCCTGCATGAAGCAGCAAATAGCCTTCAAGAAGACAAAAGTCCAAAATTGTGCTTTTTTTGCACTTAGAAAGCAGTTGTTTATTTCTTATATCTCAGTTGATTTATACTTTGTTAATTACCACTCTGTTGTTCAGCAGTTAAAGTTCCTTCTCTATGGCTTCTCTCTAGTTATAGCACTTAACTTTGAGCTTTTTCTTGAAAGCCTCCAGTGTCACATAATAAAACCTGTTTGTAGTCTTATTTAAGAGTATGGATTTTGGAGTCTCAATACCAGGGTTCAACGCCTAGCTAAAGCACTTTACTTGCAGGGCAAATGATAGAACTTCCCTGGGTTTACATTCTCTCATCTGTAAAATGAGAATATTACATCGCCTGGCTTCACTACTTCACAAGTTATATAAAATGACACAATGTGTGTGAATGCTTTCTGTACACTGTTAAATAAAGTACAAATGTTCATTGATTTCTACTACAGTGCTTACAGAATGTAAAATTCTAGAAAGTGGATTTCTACGGATAAATTGAGGTTTCCGTGCAAAATCTTTCATTTCAATTAGAATGGAAACAAGCATACTTTTCTTCTGTTTACCAATCCTGAGACCAGACTAAATAATTGGCCTACTTGCTCCAGTAAATATTATACTTACTCCTGAAGGGTAAGACTGAGAGCCAGTCAAGAGATCTTATTTACCAGGAGTAACAGCTTGCCATCAAGACTAGCTTTCCGACCTCTCCTCCCTGTGCCCAACAACCCACAGCTATTGTGTTCTAAACTCTGCCCAATCCAAGCCTTGCCTTATACCCTAGTCATTCATCTAGGACTTAAATCTTCTGAATGCCCTCCCCCAACTTCCTTCTTTATTGTGACACTACTTTAAGGTGACCAGATGTCCCGCTTTTGGCAGGACAGTCCCGATTTTTAACAATTTGTCCCGCGTCCCGTGGTGTTTTAAAAAAGTCCCAATTTTTGGAAAGAATGCACGACAAGCTAGGGAACGGCAGGAGATAGACCCAATTTTTCATAAAGAACCGCCCCCCCCCCCCCCCCCCGTCAATGGTGTCCCTCTTTACCAATGTTAAAATCTGGTCACCTTACACTACTTGCAAGTCAAGGTGGTGTTCTCTCTTACTATAATAAGGCTAAGAAGCTTATACACTCACACACACACACACACACATATAGATATATATTTTTTAAGATTTTATTTTATTGTTTGAGAGAAGGTGAGAGAGAGAAGAGGAGGAGGGCCCAGAGCAGTCTCCATAATTGTACATCATAAGTTGTGACATGGTTTCATTCCACACTGGTGGATGTGGGGTCTGGCTGGGGCGGGAACCCAACCAGGGACCTCCCACAGGGAAGACAAAAACCTTCACAGCTGAGCCATCTCTGTGGTTACCAGTTGAGTTGCAGTTCAGCAAATGGGTTTGCACAGGCCGGGGCCAGAAACTGAACCCTGGATCTTATGCTGTGAGACAGGCATTCAACCACTGAGCTATCCCCACATCCCCAAAGCTTAGTTTTCCTTGATTAACAGGTTTTCTTGGTGATATTTTGGGAAGTCAACGACACCCTGTTGAAAATTCACTCAAAATACAGTATTTCAACTTTCTTCCATGGGTGGGATGGCTTAGCATGAAGAACATAAAGGAATCTTATCTGTTTCCAGATACAGTAGACTCTCAGTTAACCAGCACTGATGGGAATTGGTTAATGCCAGAAATGTGAGGAGACTCTTGGTTAACAGGAACTCAAGCAACCAGCACTCAATTGCTTGAGAGTGCCGGTTGCTTGAGTTCTGGTTAACAGACAGTCTATTGTATTACCCAGTGCCTTTGGTGAGCTTTTAGATCTTTAGAAAAATATTTTATTAATTTTTAAAAATCCAAATGCATAGCCTATTAAACAATTACAGTTGACTCTTGAACAATGCAGGCATTATAACCTCTGGACCCTGCATAGTCGACAATTTGAGTATAACTTCAGACTCTCCCAAAACTTTAGTCATCCTTCAGTATCCCAGGGGAGATTGGTTCCAGGACCCCACCTCACTACTGAAATCTGCAGATGCATCAGTCCTTTATGTACAATGTATAGAAAAATGCATACAGTTGGCTGTCCTCATCCAAACATTTCTAGCTGTGGATGGTAAATCTACATTGTTTTCCATCTGTGATTGGTTGAATCCACAGATGTGAAACCTGTGCATGTGAAGGGCTGACTGTATATTTTTGTGTGTGTTGAATTTATTGGGGTGACATTAATTGATATCAGTTACATTGTTTCCGGGTGTACAATTCTACATGACATTGTCTATACATCGCATTATGTGCTCACCACCCAGAATCAGCTCCCTTTCCATCACCGCATGTTTGATTCCTCTTCCCTACTCCCCCCCACCCATCTCTCCCACCCACTTCTCCCCCTTACCCTCAGGTAACCACTAAACTATTGACTGTGTCCATGAGTCTTTGTTTCTTTGTTCCTTTCAGTTTTATAATCCACCTATAAGTGAGGTCATATGATTCTTGATTGTTTCATTCTAACTTATTTCTCTTAATAAGATGTTTTCAAGGTCTGTCCATGTTGCCACAAATTGCTGTATTTCATCTTTTCTTATTGCTGAGTAGTATTCCATCGTATAAGTGTAACAGAACTTCTTTATCCCTGACTGTATATTTATTGAAAAAAAATCCATATATAAGTAGACCCATGTGGTTCAAAACTGTGTTGTTCAAGGGTCATGTGTCTTGCAAACCTCTGGGTAGCTGAGGTTTGATTGAGAGTAGAATAGGGTAGTATGCAAAGCTGACTGCCTCAGAATCAGTCCCATGGGGAACAGGAGTGAGGTAATTTAACTTCCATGGGGGCTTCTGATGCTTAACCAGTGCTGGGATCCCCTGGTCTAATGTATTGTTAATTATGGAGAGTTGATGTTCTTAAACTCCAATGCACATAAAATTCTTCTAAAGAGCTTATTAAAAAGGCAGATTCCAGAGACTCTAATTCATAAGTATAGGGTGCGGCCTCAGAATCCATGTGCCAATTGACATCTGTAGTCTTCTATAGTCCACATTTTTTTTTTTTTTTTTTTTTTTTTATCTTTTCACATTTATAGAGAGAAATTGTCTTTTTGTCTTCAGTGCATAGTTATTTCTATTTTACTTTTTGACAGATAGAGAGAGAGACAGAGACAGAGACAGTTAGAGAACCGAACTGTGGGAACTCCCCAGTTCAGCACGTGGGTCCTGCCTGGGCCAGAGCCGGGATTCGATCCTCGGTCCTCATGGCCTCAAAGCGAGCGCTCAACCCGCTGAGCCGTCCCGGCTTTTCCCTATAGTCCACATTTTGAGAAGTGTTGGTTAATGTTGGAGAAGTTAGGTCCTCATAACTGCAGAAAAATTGTTGTGATTAAAATCTTTAGATAATATCAAATAATAAGATACCATTTCCCAAAATAATACATTTTTATTTTGAGCTTCAGTTTCTTCATTTGCAAAATGGAATTACTGACATTAATTAACCATAAGAGATGCCCCATTTTCTTTGTGTGTATGTCAGGGCTCTGACTAAAATCTGCATAATGAAAGAACATCTATTTTATTAATTCAGATCCTGTTTTCAACTCTATTGTTAACATTACTAAACTTCTTTAAATTCAGTGTGTTGACTTGAATAGAATAGGAAGAAGTCAAAGTGTGTATAGGTTTCTCAAACACAGTATTTTATTTTTGCTCATTGTGAAATTTGAACTTGGTCTCTCTATATAACAAATATAAGCAGCACATACCAAGTCTTAATTAACAAATAAACAATAGAGCTCCTTAAAGTGCCAGGTACTGGGGAAGCTGGGATGGCTCAATGGGTTGAGCACTCATCTTGCAGCCCTGAGGTCTAAGTATCAAGTCCTGGCCCCGACCTTTGCGGACCCATGTGGTGTGCTTCCCATATGGGAGGCCCCCAGTTCGGTTCCCACTGGGGCAATCTTCCCATGTGGGAGACCCCTGGCTGGTTCCTGCCCTGTGAGGCCCCATGCCCACCTTGAAATGGAAACTATGAAGAAAACTAATGATGTACAACTATGGAGATTGCTCTGGGCCCTCCCCCTTCTCTCTCTCTGTCAAAAAAACAAAAAAACAAAAAACACAACAAAACAACTAAAAATAATTTAAAAAATTAAAGTGCCAGGTACTAAAGGATATGAGTAGAGAAGATGTGTAGATATATAATAATTATAAAATAGGAGCAACTGTAAAAAATAAACAAGTCTTGGCGTCCAAAGGATAAGGCACAAATTTATGAGAAGATGGAAGTTTTAAAAGGGAAAATGTAGACTACATGAATCACATCTCAATAAAGCTATTATTAAAAATGTACCTTTGGACAGCAATCCACATCTGGGTACATACCTAAGAGAATTAAAATCAGGATCTCAAAGAGATATCTATACCCCCATGTTCATTGAAGCACTATTCACAGTGATGTCTTCAACAGATGAATGGATAAAGAAAAAATTAGTACACACATACAGTGGAATATTATTCAGCCTTTAAGAAAAAGAAAAAAATTCCATCACTTCTGACAATGCAGCTAAACCCTGGAGGATATTATGTCATGAAATATAAGCCAGAAGGATAAATACTGTATGAGTCCGATTAAATAAGGTATTTAAAATAACCGAAGTCATAGAAGCAGAGAACAGAATGGTGGTTGCCAGGGGTTGGGGAGAGGGGAAAATAGAGAATCATTCAATTGGTGTAAAGTTTAATTTATGCAAGATGACTACATTGTAGAGTTTTGCTGTACAACATTGTGCCTATAGTTAACAGTCGCATATGCTTTTCTTAAAATTTGCTGAGGATTGATCTCTCTTTTTTTTTTTTTTTTGACAGAGAGAGAGAGAGAGAGAGATACAGAGACAGAGAGAGAACTGAAATGGGGGAACTCCCCAGTTCAGCATATGGGTCCGCACAGGCTGGGGCCGGGATTCGATCCTTGGTCCCCAGCACTGCAAAGTGAGCGCTTAACCCACTGAGCCATCCCGGCTTCCCCAGAGGATTGATCTTATGCTGAGTATTCTTACAACAATAACAAGTCACAAAGAGACTTTTGGAGATGATGGACATGTCTATTGCCTTGATTGCAATTTTTATCATGTAAAGGGGACCCAAATATGCCACCTCAAATATTCCATGTTAGCATAGAATTGCTTTGAGCTGAGGGCAATTAAGACGGAGCAGGGGTTGGCGGGATAGCTCAGCAGGTTGAGCACTTGCCTCATACTGAGAAGTTTCTGGGATTGAATCCTGGCTTCGGCCTGTGAAACCCCATATGGTGAACTACAGCACAACTTGTATCTACCAGGATGGCTCAGTGATGAAGGTTCTTCCCTCTTCAGTTCAGTTCCCACCCCATGTGGCCCCACATCCACCTGTGTGGAATGAAACCATGTCACAGTTAATGATGTACAACTATGGGGACTGCTCTGGGCCCTCCTCCTTCTCTCTCTCTCTCTCTCTGTCTCTGTCTCTCTCTGTCTCTGTCAAACACAATAAAAAATCTTTAAAATGGGGATAACAGTATCTATCTGCTGTTGTTGAGAATTAAATTACACTTCCTGCAGACAGTATTGTACATACTCAATAAAAGTCACGAAGCTTTCTGATCATGATTCTCTTTTTCTTTTCTTGCCGAGAAAATGTTGATCATCGTGAGCCACATGCAGCGAAGAGTGGCTATATCAGTGTTTGGCGGCTTTCCTGGCTGCTGCGTCTGTTTGATTTCCTAAAGCTCCCTTCTGGGTGGAGTAGCCCTGCTCTGGGTGCTCTGCGCTCTCCTCATCAGCTGGACAATTTACTCCCTATGTGGAGTCCAAAGTGAAACAAATCTCCATAGTGGACAGAGAAACAGATGCTGTTGCCTATGAAACTCTGTCCCATGCTGACAGCTCTGACATGCAGCCTGCATCATGGCAGGCATGAACAGTGGGTACTGCAGAAGGGCTATGGGTGAGAGAGCTACGGGGCAAGGAGTGTCATCCTGAGGCTGACAGAACGGACTGACGAACTAGCGATCATACTCTGCCACGAATGAGCTCTGTGACCTTGGGCAAATGGGTTCAGTGGGACCCTTAGTTCCTCCCCAGGTAAACTGAGGGGGCACAGGTGGCTAGAATGCTTCCAACAATAACCTTCTATGAGACAAGTGCCCCTTCCAGGGATGGCTTCCTTTGAAAAGACAGAAGAAATGGTGTAGAACCTCATACCCTCGACTGACTCATGAGATCCTGGGCAGATTACAATGTCCCCAAATGCTGTCTTCACCCTTAAGGTCTGACGGATACTCCGGGGGATTAGGCTGAACTTGCGGGTGGAGGAGTCGAGCACCTTGCTTGTGTAGGCTGGGAGTGTGGTGTGCACTGCTGTGTTCGTCACCCAGGGATGCCTTGGTTTTGCGATGCCTCACGCTTCCCTCCAGCACGCTCGTGAATTGTGCTGGCTGATCCCTCCCTCCCCTTCTCACAAGTTCAGTTTACTTTTGGCTTTAACTCGGACCTTTGGTGATGAAAGGAAGAAGATCGTATTTCTTCCAGTCAGAGCTATATTTTCAGGGAGCAGCTGCCTAGACCCACCAGAAATAAAACAGGAGGAGATGTGAGGTCAGGGGCAAATCTCGCCCCGTTCCCTCCTGGGGAGGAAGAAACCATTGAGAATTTGGTCTTCAGAAGGTCGAGCTCAAACAGGGTTGTGGGGTCGATGCTACATGTGGTGTGGTGTTAGCCAAAAGGGGACAGAGGGATCTTCTCTGTGCGACTCCCAAGTGCTGATGATTACCCGAGGTCTGGAAGTGGCTGTAAGTTTTGACTTGTGGAATACCTGAACTAGTGGGTCCCCAAGAGCTGTTACGTGGTTGTGACAACGAAGCTCTGTTTGGTGTTGCCTTGGAAAGTGTGACACACATGTTTGGTGCAAAACACACTGGGAGAACTAGGGGTTTTGTCATTTTATATTCATGTTATATAACCAACACACACACACATACAGACTCGTGGGCAAAGCAGGTGACCGGAGAATGAATGTCCTCTTGGCCAAGGCATCTGAAATATCCAATCCAGGACAGAAAATAGCAGTGAGGACAAGTCTTATGATCTGGTAATAATAACTTGTGTCTACAGTATTTTTTGAGCTCTTACAGTGTGCTAGATGCTTTAAAAGGATGATACCAATTTATTAATATATATAATTTAATGTTCACTGTAGTCTTACCAGGACCCATCCACTTTTATCTATGAACAGATGAAAAAGAGGCTTAAGAAATTTAAATAACTTTTCTGAACTCACAAAGTTACTAAGTGGTGAAAACAGAATTGAAACAGAAGTAATCAGTCTATGGCACCTGTGTGCCTATTATGAAAACTGAACTACTGTCCCACATGTGGCCCCTGTCCCAGTGACAAGGCTAACACCATCTACTGTATATACAATGACTTTCATTTGTGATAGCTTAAGAACCAGGATTTGAGGAAGCCAGGATGGCTTGGTGGGTTGAGTGTTCATCTTGTAGCCCTGAGGTTGGAGGATTGAATCCTGGCCCTGGACCATGGGGACCCATATGCTGAACTGGGGTGTGGCCCCAGCAGTTCATGGGGTAAGCGTCCCAAGTGGGAGGCCTCTGGTGTGGCCCCCCAGCTCCCGGGGGTGTGCCTTCCAAGTGTGAGGCCCCGGCCCAGTTCCTGCCCTGCGCGGCCCCCAAAAACTGAAGGCGTACAACTGTGGAGAATGATCTGGGCCCTCCCTGTTCTCTCTGTCAAAAAACAATAAAACGAACCTAAAAAAAAAAAAAAAGAACCAGGATTTTAGAGCCTTCTGACAAGGCTCAAATCACAGTTTTACCATCTACTGATTGATGTAGGGAAGCAGATTTAGGCAAATTGCTTAACCTCTGAGCCTTAGTTTCCTCACTCATAAAATGAGGATAATAATAGTACCAAGCATATGGGTTGTTGTGATGATTAAATGAGATAAGACGTAAAGTTGTTAGAACACAGTAAGTGCTAGCTCTTATCATATGACAGCTATTATTAATGTCAGACATTTATTGAAAGCCTACAGTATGTCAGCTACTAGGTTCTTGAAGATATGAGGGCTGTCCAGAAAAAATCCAGCCATAAATGCCTCTACTTTTCACATCACATGGCTGGATACTTTCCGGGCAGTCTTATTAGGCAGAGGAAAGGGACAGAATTTTGTAGAAAGATAAGAGGCAGATATTGAAACCAGTCACAGTGTTACAGTCCATAGTGGATCACTAAGAGCAGAGTGACAGGCAGATGACAAAGCTGCAGATGATTCAATAGGACACGAAAATAGTATGTGCTGAACGGTTGGAACTTCACCTATAAGCAACCTAGGAGCTAAGGCATCATAAAAACAGGCGGTGGGTGGCCCATTCATTTCAGAGCTTCAGAAACCTCTAGCTGGGGGAAGCCAGGATGGTTCAGGGGGTTGAGCACTTGCTTTGTAGCCCTGGGGTCTGAGGATTGAGTCCTGGCCCCGGCCTATGTGGATCTATATGCTGTATGGAGTGTGCTTCCCATGTGGGAGACCCCCAGTTTGATTCTCACCAAGGCGAGCTCCCCACGTGGGAGGCCCCTGGTTTGGCCCCCAGCTCTCGGGGGCATTCCTCCCATGAAGGAGACCCCTGGCCCAGTTCCCGCCCTGCACAGCCCCCGCCCACCTGTGTGGAACGAAACCATGTAGAAAACTGATGACATACAACTATGGAGACTGCTCTGGGCCCTCCCCCTTCTCTCTGTCTGGCACTGTCTCTCTGTCAAAAACAATAAAATAAATCTTAAAGAAAAAAAAAAGATCTAACAGGAGCAAAATACTTCTTATGAAACATTTTGCAATATTCAAAAAAAATTCTGTTCAGAAGCTGATCTGTAGATTTTACATAAAATAAGAAGATTCATTATACAAAAAAAAGGGCTTCAAATAATTTTATATCCTGCTCCCATATGCATCGGGCAAGTGACTGTCACTGACTTAATACGTTTGGCACCCTCTAGCACATAAAACATGTCTATAAATAGAATATAGCCATGCTGCTTCTTTACTCAGGCAAAGATGACAGTGGTATTTGCTTAAGAGCATGAGATAATGCAGAAGGCAGCTCTCTCCTGGTGAAGGCCAGAGGACGTCTGAGCCAGGGGCCTAATCTCCAGGGAACAGGAATAATTTTAAGAGTTAACGTTAGACTTGGCTGGTTTTTATAGCAGTAAACCAAACTGGTTCCACCGGTTCCAATCTGCATGGGCGATTAAATGACCAGTGTGACCAGCCAGGCGTCTCTGCTATGTATGCCCAGCTCCAACATAGAGACCTAAAAGAAGTGGAAATGCCCAGTTGACAGTGACATTGTCGCGAGTGTGAGCAAGGAGTTAGCTTGAAATGTTCCTCACCGTGTTGATGAGGGTAGTGAGAATGCCCAACAATGGGGAAAGTGTGTTTTAAAAATGTGATAGTCCATGTGTAACACCCACTACCACACAGTTACTGAAGAGGCCAACGTGGGTGTTTACCTAATGAACCCCCAACTGGGTTGTACTGTATCATTAGGTTTTAAAAAATGATGTGTACAATCAAATCTTATTTTTGTAAAAAAGAAATAAAAGGCTCATATTTTAAGAGCTATTATCTCTAGGTGACAAGCTTGTAGGTGACTTTTCTTTTACTCTTTGACTTGTGTGTGCTTGCACTATATAACTTTTCTATGGTGAATGTGTATTAATTTTGTATCAACAGTTATTTAAAACAAACAAGAAAATCACCTTCCTCTCCCTCTTCTTGGTGCTGCCTACAGGGATAGCAGCCATCTCCAACTTCACATTGTGGTTGCCTTCAAAACTCTTGTAATGCCTGAGATCATCAAAACATAGATCAGGGGTTCACCCAGCCCCAGCAAGATGGTCATGCCAACGTTAAGGGTCACTGCTGGAAACCAGAGGGATTAACGACAGGGTGCAGAGAAGAGGCAAGGTCCAGAGGGTGGTGCCCAGCATCGGTTACAGGAGCAACATGAAAACAAAGCATGTGCGGCCAGAGGCTTCCAGAAGTTTCTGGCTCACAGAGTCTTGGAGTTGGAAATGCTGCTGATGTGAGACAGATCCTACTGTACTGAGATTGCTCACAATGTCTCCTCCAAGAACCACAAATTGGGGCACTGGGATAGCACAGCGGTTGAGTATTTGCCTCACAATCTCAAGGTCCGGGGTTCGATTTGCACTCCGGCTCATGCAACCCCACATGCTGAACTGCGGTGCAACTGGTAAACACCCAGATGGCTCAACGATGAAGGTTCTCACCTTCCATGTGGGAGGCACCTGGTTTGGTTCCCGCCCTGTGTGGTCCCACACCCACTTGTGTGGAATGAAACCAGGTCACAACTAATGATGTACAACTATGGAGACGGCTCTGGGCCCTCCTTCTCTCTCTCTCTCTCCTCCTCTCAAACAATAAAATAAATCCAAAAAAAAGGAACCACAGAACCCTTGTGGAATCGCAGTCACTAATCCCAGGGCCGGGCTGCACAGGAAGATGAATGGGCAACTCCTGTGGCTGTTTTATTTGTGGTAACAAAACCCACAGAAGCACTGCCATCTGGAATTGTCCGCCCTTAACGCAAAAATGAAAACCAAGAAAACCCAGGTAAAGCGGAATGAAAATAATAATTACTTGTAGGTGCTTTGTACATGTGGCTTATTTAGTGCTCACGACAACCCTGTGAAAAAGCTGTGGTTGGAACCATTGGGGTTCTCTACCAAATCTGTGCGTTTCACAGCATTTCCCAGACTCCCTTGAAATTGGGTTGGTCACACAACAGACTTCTGGCGGACAGAATATGGGCAGAAGTTATGCACACCCTTCCAGCCTCCCACGGTCCTTTTCACTTTGTCTTCAACTACACAACTGCAAGAATTGGACCCCAAGATGTGCCCAGTAAAAGGGGCCCAGATATTCAGGGTGAGAGAGAGAGAACTGTTGAGCTAAGCACTCACCGTGGAATAAGAGAGAAACTTTTTTCAATGTTAAGCCATAAAAATAGTATAAACCTGTCCTACCTCAGCTAATACAGGTTTATACTATTTCTACCCCATTTTACGGATGAAGTAACTAAGGCTCAGAGAGGTCAAGTAACACTTTATACTTTGATCTTAGCCAATAAGCCAAGAACCGATGAAGTAACATTTTAAAGCCCAGTTATCTGCAGGGTAGAACTGGGGCTCAAACCAGTGCATGTTACACTCTAAAACCATGGGCCGGGCATGCTCCATGGGAGAGTGACACTCTTCTCCTGGGTGGAAAGGCAATCATGTTTCCAATCTACTCATATGCTGGTTTTCAGAGTGATTATCAGGCGTACCTATGAATGGATGGGAGTAGATTAAAGCTTGCGGTATATAAAAATCGCTTGGGAGGCTGGTTTTAAAAATGCCAGTTCCAAGACCCCCACTCTCCTAGATTCTGATTCAGTAGCTCAGGGGACAAAACACATAAGTTGCATTTTTAACAAGCATGAAAGAGTAAATAAAACTAGTGCTATAGATGGGGCTTCCGAGAGAATTGTTCTTAGTAGTAGACAGGTGGCCACACTTCTCGAACCCCAGCCTTGGATCTTCTCTGATATCTGAAGAAATTCTTCCTCTTTTTTGGGTCAATGTGTCCGAGAAAGTCCACCCTGCCCGCCACAGGAGCTGAAAATGACAGTTACACACTTTCCAACTCTCAGGTGCTGGACTTGAACTTGACTGACCTCTCAGACACACCCACCCCAGATTTGGAACCGAAGTTAGGGAAGAAAGGCAGAACTGAGAAGAACCCTGTGATAAAGCCTATAAAAAGACCCATGGTGATGTTTCCAGATCATTCTAGATATGGAGCCCCCAACCTGGTTCTTCTGCTTCCCTGTCATTTCTGTGAGCTCCCCCTTCCAAATCTTTTTTTCTTTAAGATTTATTTTATTGTTTTTGACAGAGACAGAGACAGAGAGAAGGGGGAGGGCCCAGAGCAGTCTCCATAGTTGTATGTCATCAGTTTTCAACATGGTTTTGTTCCACACAGGTGGGCGGGGACCATGCAGGGCAGGAGCCGGGCCGGGGGCCTCCTGCATGGGAAGGTTGCCCCCTCAAGCCAGGGGCCAAATTGGGGGGCAAGAACTGAACTGGGCGCCTTCTGCATGGAAAGCACACCGCAGTTTGGCATATGGGGCCGCACGGGCCGGGGCCGGGATTCGATCCTGGGTCCCCAGGGCTGCAAAGCGAGTGCTTAACCTGCTGAGCCATCCCAGCTTCCCCCAAATCTTTTTTAACAAGTGGCCTCTCAGCTTCAATCCACCAGAGTCAATGGCTTGCTGTTGCTCACGACTAAGAACTCTGGGCTGCTCTATGACTGCGTGCTCACAATCTCAACCACCTGAAAGTAGTTTAAAATATCTGCAGTTTTTACTATGTAAACCAAGTCAAGGCTGTAGCTGGGCTATTGCAATAATTTGTAAAGCTACCATTTCCTCTCTTTCCTCTTGCTTCACGCCTGCAAATACCCTCTTCTGCCCCCCAACAACAACACGCTCTTCCCCAGAACTCTAATGAGATGCCCTTCTTTCTCTCCTTTCCCCTTCGCCACTCAGTTTTGCTGCAGAAAACCCTCTGGAGGGGCCCTGGGCAAAAGCAGGTCTCTCTCAGAGGGCACTGAATGATTAATGCCACACCGGGGAAGACAGAACCCACTGTAATGAGCTTGGGAGAGGGCGCCTAAGAATTCTGTTACGTTTGTACATTTTTGTTGCCATATATCCTAAAAGGGAGCTCACCCCATTCTTCTAAGCTTCTGAGTGTCCGGGAGCTGCAAGCAGAAGTGAGATTTTGCAAAGAGAAAGCCAGGGTTTCCAGACAAGTGTCATTGTGCTATTGAGAGTCTGGTAAGCGGAGAACTGAGCTACACCGAAACCAGAAGCTTGCACAACTTCCCTTGTGTTTCTTAACTATACTCGTAGTTTGGTTTGCGTCCTGTCTGGTGGCAGGAATTTAATCTCAGTAGGGTCCCCCTTCTCTCTGGGGTGGGGTCTAAATCCCAGGGGGCTTATGTCATCTCACAGCTTTGGGAAGGAACATGTGGATCGTGGTAGCCAACTACCGGGCTGACGTCTGCTTAGATGCACAATAGTCTGCCTCCTCCCGGGTCCACACGGGCGCTGTCATCTCATCCCTAGTTCTAACCTCTGGGCCTCTCCCAGGGTGGCTTTTTCTGCTTCCCTCACTGCACTCTTGGGGCCACTTTTTCATGCATCTCCCTTTTCTGCTTGGAAGCATGAGGAAATTCTACGCGGGCACTGTAGGCCTGTGAACCTAGAGAGACCCCAGGTAACCATTATCATCCATTGCTCCTGCTTCCTGCTCAGTGCAGGGTGAATGGGGGAAGCCTATCAGCCCTTAGGTTCTGCCTTGAAAGCAAGAATAGATGCCCCCCGCCCTACACCCCTTAACACCTACCTGGCGTTTCTATGATTCCACCCCCGGATGCAGCCCAGCGAGGCAAGGCTCAGGGTACCTCTTCAAGGAGACTAACTTGTTATACTTCCCTGCAGCCCAGGAATGGCATCAAGCTGGTTTGGAGGGTGGGGAGGCCTGCCTCTGAGTACTGCGTGTTCTTTGGCAGGCTTTGTCCTATGCCCGGCCTTCTCTCCTGTCCCCACTGTGGGTTAGGTTTTTAGAACTACAAAGGCTTCTCTCTCATGCTGTGTCACTCCTACCTCGAGGGAAAGAACACAGAGCTTCAGTGGGAGCAAGGGGCCTGGGAAAATCCTATGCCTGGGATGGGGAGTCTACTGGTTAACATCCTAAAATATTATTCTACCACGGGGATCTGACACGTAATGTTGGCTCAGGGTTTGTTTGTTTTTTTCCCCCTTTTTTTGGCTTTTTATGAATTTCTAAGAACATCATGCTCCTACTCAGCCTCCCCCATTTGACTGCGGCTAGATTAGAAGGCACTGTGTTCAGGTAGTGGGTAGAATTGATTGCTCTATCGTGTGTATGTATCTAAGGAGTGGAGCTTGCCTTCCATTGGTGTACCATACAAGTACAACTTTGTGTGCCTTTCCCATTAATTACGATGAAATGAAGTACACTGTTTCTTCTTAAATTCACATCATTGGGACCATCCAGTGTAGAGTTTTGCGGATTCTTTTGCTTCGCTCATAGTGGCGAGATTCATTCACGTTGTTTTGTGTATTTTTGTAAATTACCACCTAGTATTCTATTGTATGAATAGGCCAGAATTCATTTATCTATTCTTTTGTTGATATATATTTGAGTTCCCAGCGTGGGGTTCTTATAAAAAAAGCTGCAGTGAATAGTCTCATATTCTTGTTTAGATTTATTTTATTGTTTTGAGAGAAGGGAGAAAGAGAAAGAGAGAGAGAAAGAGTGAGAGAAGGGGGAGGGCCCAGAGCAGTCTCCATAATTTTATATCATTATCTGTGACATGGTTTCATTCTACACAGGTAGATGTGGGGTCACACAGGGCAGGAACTGAACCAGGAGCCTCCCGCGTGGAAGGCGAGAACCTTCACCTCTGAGCCACCCTGTGGTTACCAGCTATGTCCCATTTCAGCATATGCGGTTTCTGTGGGCCGGGGCCAGGAATCAAACCCCAGGGCTCGCAATTGCAAGGCAAGTGCTCAGCTGCTGAGCTACCCCAGCACTCTGAACATTCTTGTGTATGCCTTCTAGCAGACTTCATTCCTCTTGAGCATACACATAGGGTGAGGTTGCTGGATCATAAGATAGTTTCATATTTAAAATGTTAAATGTAATATAAAAATATAAAAAATGGGGGAAGCAAGGATGGCTCAGCGGGTTAAGGGCTTACTTTGCAGCCCCGGGGACTGAGGATTGAATCCCAGCCCTGGCCTGTGTGGACCCACATGCTGAACTGGGGTGAGCTTCCCATGCAGGAGGCCCCCAGCCCAGTTTCCACTCTACACGGCCCCTGCACACCTGTGTGAAACAAAACCATGTCAAAAACTGATGACGTACAGCTACAGAGACTGCTCTGGGCCCTCCCGCTTCTCCCTGCCTCTGTCTCTGTCAAAAACAATAAAATAAATCTTTAAAAAACATATGAAAAATGTATGCTCTTACTAGCAATGTATGAGAACTCCAGTTGCTTAACATCCAATCAATAATGATTTGTATTATCAGACTATAAATGTAGTCATTCTGATGAAAGTAGAACCCATTCTGATGGTCTTCTCATTGTTTTTAATTTGTATTTGCCTGAGAATAGTAATGTTGGGCACCTTTTCATTGGCCTATTGGCTATTTCATTGGCCTATTAGGATATTCTCCTTAGAGAGGTATCAGTTCTGATTTTTTATCCCTTTTTTCTTTAGGTGTTTGTCCTTTTCTTATTCATGGACAGGAGTCCTTTATATACTTGGATACAAAGCTTTTGTTGGATATGTGCATTGCAAATAGATTCTCCAGGATATGCCTTGGTTTTTCATTTCCGTATGAATGTCTAACTTTTGGTGAGCAGAAATTCTCAATTTTAATTATGCCCAATTTTTTATGAATTCTTTATGGTTAGTAGTTCTTATGTTCTAACCAGCAAATCT
Organism: Craseonycteris thonglongyai; assembly: GCA_004027555.1. Taxonomy (NCBI): domain Eukaryota; kingdom Metazoa; phylum Chordata; class Mammalia; order Chiroptera; family Craseonycteridae; genus Craseonycteris; species Craseonycteris thonglongyai. The sequence goes on from PVKE010004780.1 coordinate 26,148, forward strand.
TTCCTTAATCCAAGTTCATGAAAATATTCTCCTATGTTTCTTCTAGAAGCTTGACTATTTCACCTTTCATATGTAGGTCTACTATCAATCTCAAATTAATAATTTGTGTTTGATGTGAGGTAAGAGGTGATGTTAATATTTCCATGTGAATATACAATTGCTATAACATTATTATTAAAAAGATTGTTTTTTTGCATTGTGTGTTTATTGCACATGAAGTAATTGTATATAAGGGGACTGACAATTTCACCAACTTACCACTATGCACTTGTGTTGTCAGCACTGTACAAACAACTCAGCAAGGTTTCATAACCCTGATATATCAGTGTCTCACAACTGTGTTTGTGTTGATGTGTGATGGTGTCTTGCTAAGCAGTGTTCATTGTTGTTGTTGATTGTGTATTTGTGTGCCCTCGCAAGAATGTTGAGGCTTGAATTAGAACCATGAGCAAACATTAAAGTTTTTGTTAAATTTGACAAGAGTGGGAATGAAATCAGAGACATTTAGAGCAAGCTTATGGGGATAATGCCACGAAGAAAACAGCAGTGTGTAAATGGATTAAATGTTTTTCTGAGGGGAGATAAAGTGTCACTGATGAAGAGAGGTCAGGGTAGCCAGTAATGAGCAGAACTGGCAAAAACATTGCAAAAATTTGCCAAATTGCATGTCAAAACTATCAACTGACTGTGAGAAGTATAGCAGACCAAGTAAATATCAACAGAGAAACACTGGAAATCTTGCCATGAGAAAGGTGTGTGCTGGGAAAGCCGGGACGGCTCAGCGGGTTGAGCGCTCGCTTTGAGGCCACGAGGACCGAGGATCGAATCCCGGCTCCGGCCCAAGCAGGACCCACATGCTGAACTGGGGAGTTCCCACAGTTCGGTTCTCTAGCTGTCTCTGTCTCTGTCTCTCTCTCTATCTGTCAAAAAGTAAAATAGAAATAACTATGCACTGAAGACAAAAAGATAATTTCTCTCTATAAATGTGAAAAGATAAAAAAAAAAAAAAAAAAAAAAAAAGAAAGGTGTGTGCAGAAATGGTTCCAAAGTTGCTCATTGATGGACAAAAGCAAAAGAGAGCTGAAGGGGAAGCTGGGATGGCTCAGCGGGTTAAGCACTCGCTTTACAGTCACAGAGACTGAGGATCAAATCCCCGCTCCAGCCCAGGTGGACCCATCTGCTGAACTGGGGTGTGCCCCCAGTACAGTTCTTGCCGGGGAGGCTCTCAGTTCTACGTGGGAGGCTCTCAGCACAGTTCCTGCCCTGTGCAGCCCCGCACCCACCTGTGGAGCGAAACTATATGGAAAACTAATGCTGTCAACTTTGGAGACTGCTCTGGGCCCTCCCTGTTCTCTCTGTCTCTGTCTGTCTGTCTGTCTGTCTCTCTCTGTTAAAAACAATAAAAAAAAAAAAGAAAAGATAATTGAAGTTTGCCAAGACCTTTTGATAAGGCAAGATGTCATTTTGGGCCATGTTATTACTGGTGATAAAACATGGGTGTACGAACATGATCCTGAAATAAAGCATCCATGTGCACAGTGGAAGGCAGCCAATTCTCCACGACCAAAAATGTTCCATCAGTCCAAATTCAGAATCAAAACGATGTTGCTAATCTTTTTTGATATCAGAGGAATTATTCATTATGACTGCACCAACTGCACAAATAGTCAACTCAGTTTACTATTTGGAAGTGCTGAGAAGGCTGCATGAAAAAATTAGAAGAAAACAACCTGAACTTTGGGGCAACAACTCATGGCCCTTGCATCATGACAATGCACCAGCTCTCGCAACACTGTCTGTGAGGGAGTTTTTAGCCAGTAAACAAATAACTGTATTGGAACATCCTCCCTGCTCACCTGATCTGGCCCCCAATGACTTTTGCCTTTACCCAAAGAAAAGGAAAATAATGAAAGACAGACATTTTGATGACATTGAGGACATCAAGGGTACGGCAATGGCTCTGATGGCCATTCCAGAAAGAGTTCCAAAATGGCTTTTAAGGGTGAACTAGGCGCTAGCATTGGTGCCTAGCTTCCCAGGGGAGTCTTTTGAAGGCGATCGTCCATAGTGATAGTCAGCAATGATGTATGTAACTTTTTCTAAGATGAATTATGATCTTAACTGTCAGACTATATACCGTATTTTCCAGCGTATAAGATGACCCCCTAATTTTACAGTTAAAACATAGGTTTAGGCCTATATTCGCTGTATAAGACTACAGCCTCGGAAGCGGGGGGTAGTCGTATACAGCGAATATAGGCCTAAACCTATGTTTTAACTGTAAAATTAGGGGGTCGTCTTATACACCCGGTCGTCTTATACGCCGGAAAATACAGTGTATATATATATTGAACAGTATATTTTGCTAGAAATAGGTTGCAGATCTGGTTCTAACTTCCAGTGGCCAGCAAGAAGGGGAAAATACTATGAATTACATGTTCGATGTCCAAACAATTAAAAGCCATCAGCTACTCAGAGTTGTCTGGCCTTTCTTGGTGCTGATGTGCAAGAGACTTTTCTTCTTTGGTCCTCAAATTTCTAGGTAAGAGCAAACACTCACACTTATGAACCCTCAGTGAGCTGACATCTTCTTAGAAAAAGGACTCTAATGTGAGCATCTTGTATCAGCACAGAAATGAACCCAAATGGCAGGGTTTGGGACTGGGGCCCCCTCTAACATACCCACAAGCTATTAACTGAGGCCTGAAGGGCTTATGCAATAGAGAAATTATACCTGGTCGGTGGCCACCTGGGTCAGTCTAGTTTAGCGAACAATCTTTTCCCCCTTTTCTCTTTTTTCTCCCTCAACTATTATCCTACTGTTAAAAACAAACAAACAACAAACAAACAAATCTTAAAGAGTTTTATCTTGTGTCCAGACAATTGAGTCAAAGACTTTTTTTCTTTTACCTAACAGGGAAACTCACCTCTGCTCTCTTAGCTCAAATCCTCTGAGAACATGGGGAGGGGCAGAGTTTAGAGATTGCCCAGGTTATTCTCCGAATGTCACCAAGCCATAACACACTTGAAATTGGCCGCTTCCGTGGGACAGTATTTACACACTTCGCTGATGGAAAAGAGATGTCACTCATGATAGTGGCCGTTGGCTGCCAAGCGGTTATGATAAAAGGGAGCAGGCTAGAAAGCATGTAGAGAATGGAAGGGAAGCCACAATGTATCCTACATGCAAGAGGGGTTTGGTGTAATAGAAAGCGTGCTAGACTGGTATCAGCTGGGTGACCTTGGCATGCCATTAATACTCCTGCACTTTCCTTACCTGTAATAAATAATCAAAGCAGTTAACACTTCCTGTGTTCTTAGTACTTCACAACAATCTACAGCATCCTGCTGTTTCCTCCCTTTTACAGATGAGGAAACTGAGGCGCAAAGAAGGTGATTTGCCCAAGGCCACTCCCTCGGAGCCCGACAGTCTAAGGTCAGTGTCTGAGTTGTCAACTGAGAGGGTGAGATTCAATGAAGGTTAAAACCGTATTGCACCTCTGCCATTAGTTTCTCTCTTGTTGATTTGGGGTAACAGAGTTGTGAAGATTATGAGATCATACCGATTCAATGCTTAGCACCGTGCCTGGATCATAACTGCCCACTAAACGCCAGCCATTCCTGCTATCCAGACTTTTACTATTAATATTACTATTGCCACTTTGTGGAACAAATCACGTCTGTCATCTCCTCAACAGCTGCCTGCGTGAACAGTGAGCCCATCTGAACCAATTAATAAATTCAGACAATGGGTCAATTCAGTCATAAAACCAACAAGCTCATATGGACGCCAAAGTGAATTGATGCCTCGCTAAATAGTCTTAAACATCACCAATAGCACATTCGGTGATGATGAAAATGCTCTACAGCTGTGTTGTCCAATGAAGTAGCCACTCTCTGCCTGTGCCTAGTGAGCACTATAAATGTGGCTGGTGTGACTAAGGGGCCTGAATGTTTCATTTCTCTAATTTTGCTTACTTTCACTTTTTATCTTAGTATAATAGCCACACGTGACCAGTGGCTACCATACTAGCAGACAAGGACTCTTCTTGAGAAGACACTACAAGTGGGGAACACCAAAAATCCAGAATGATCTTCTGGAGGCTTCCCCCACTGGGTGAGTGTCCTAGGAACCCATCTGCATTCGTGGACCAGCTGGTGTGGTTGTGAGAGGCTGTGTCGGGCTTCAGCGAATTTTTTTTGGAGACTCAATGTGTTTGCCCGTTTCATGATGGGTCATATACATGAACATCGATGAGTTCAAAAACTGTTCTGAGGAGTGTAAAAAGCATCTTGTTAGGTGTATAAACATGTAAGAATAAACACACAATATTTTATAAATAAATTCCAGTGTTCAGCACAAGAAAGCAAGTTGGGATCCTGTCGGGCCACGACTCTGTTTTGTTACAGGGGCCTTAAAAATTCACGGGTATCAGAATGCCCAGGATCTAGAGGGTTCTGTCCACCCGGTAAGAAGGGACACGTATTTTAAGAATGACGAGAAATAAAAAGACAATTCCACACTCCTCACTGATTCTTCAAATTAAATTCTTTCTTGTCATTCAGAGTTATTTTTAGAGTATGACTAATATATACCTATGCTGTGTGACAACACTATGACATTCCATCTTTCAGTGATCTGTTTTACTCCATGCAGAAACTAAATAGTGATTCCAATCATGGCTTGAATGTTTAATGAAGAAAAAGATGATCAAAATGGGTGACTAAGTAGGTTCACCAGATATCCTATTTTAAACAGGACAGCAAACAACAGCACTAGCCCAGTTCAAATGGGACACCTGGTCAACGTCGTCTCACTGGTGTGAGTAAGGTGTTAGTAGTAGGCTGACCAGTTATACCATTTGAAACAGGGCAGTACCATTGTTATCTGTCCCATTTTAAATGGGACATCTGGTCAGCCTATGATTAAAGAATCATAGACTTGGAGGGGGTTCTCTCATATGTATGCCCATTAGAAACTGGCATCTTAGGGAAGCCACACTCAGATTTCTAGGGAACAAGTGTGACATTCTGCCTTGCTTTTTGGACTGAAGGACTTCGGATTAACACATTGCATACTGATCACGAGAATCTTCATTTTTTCTGAGCCATGCATTAAGGACGGGTAATGAGAATTCTCGTTTTTACACTTGACCTTTTATTTTTTGCAAGATTTATTTAATTAATGAGGTTTGGTTGATATATAACGAGCAAATATTATCAATGGATAAATTTACATAAGTACAAAAAATTTCATTGAAAAGTTATAAGTAATATGGAAGCAATAGCATTTTAAAGAGAAGAGTTCATTTCAATGTGGTCTCATTTAAATACCTGCCGGAACAGAGGGGTATGAGGGATTTAAACCCCGCCGTACGCGACATGTTAAGAGAGGTCGAAAGTCAGCTAGGTGCTGACAGTGCCACACCTTCAGCTCTCACCCTGGTCCTTTGAGGATCCAGCCCCTTCCCCCTTTTTTTAATGAAAGAATTACCTGATGATATAAACTATCACTGAGCTCATCCCGATCTACGTACCTAAGCACGTGACTGCTACTCTAGTACAAATTACTAGCACTGATATTGTGTTCTGGTTCTAAATATGAGCAATGAAGAAGCCATCCCCCCTAAGGCCCCCCCACCTACCAGTATTAATTGCATGAATAATTCAATGGCTGCCAAAATGTGCAGAAATTGAAATCTAAGGAAGCTTGCCAGAGTTAAACCAATTTTTAAATGAAGCTGATTAAGAGAGTGTTCGTAGAGGAGAGGCTCTGTGTATGTTGAAAGGTTGAAAGCCACCCCCAGAAACAGAGGCTCATGCACGAAGGAGTCTCCTTCTGCTGCCTCGAACTCCCGCCGGCCAGGGTGGGAGAGGTGATGGCTAACGCAGTGGTCCGCCCTGGAGTTCGCCCCACTCCACAACTGTCCTGTTGAACCCACCTCCAGGAGCGCCTTGCACCACGGCTGCAGCCTCTCAGGCTGTCTGCAAACAGATGCCAGGCTTCTGCCCTCTGGCTTTCCACCCAAACACAGCTGCTGGGGGGTATCCCAGCTCCAGCCATCTGCAGGAAGAACAAAGACCCTCCTGTCCCCCGCCCCTCCTGGGTGTCAGGAAGACAGTGGAGTCCTGGCATTCTCTTGGCCTTAGGGAGGAAGGGAAAAGAAAGAGCAACCAGATCAGCCCCTAGAAGCAGGCTGCACCTCTGGAGTACGCGAAACCCTTCATGTATGCCCCGGGCATGTGCTGAGCTTTTGTAAGTGTCACGCCCTGGACCAGACTCTAAGGATTCGAGGATGAGACTCATCGCTGGCCTTTAGGAGTCACCATTCAGTCAGGATGAGGGACACATGCACGGCCAAGTTCACTGTCGGCAGAAGTGAGCGGTTTGTAAGAGCCCAACAGATCAGAGAGGACTTCCAGCGGGAGGTGACATCCAGTCTGACACCTGAAAAATGAGTCCACACTGGACACCAGGTGATCAGAATGGGGCAAGGCTGGCCCACGTGGGACATGTATGGAGCCCTGCAGGGTAGGGGGAGGAGTATGAAGGGGGAGGTGATGGAGGGAGTGGCTGGGCACGGAGAGCCGGATTCTAGAGGGCGTGGTGCCCAGCAGAGAACTTGCACTGGGCAGACCAGGGCTGTGAGTGTGGAACTGTCACCACTTTGATCAAACTGTTCAACCCATGGCCCGTGGGCTGCATGCCACCCAGGACAGTTTTGTATGTGGCCCAACTCAAATTCATAAACTCTCTGAAAACATTACGAGACGTTTTTGCAACCATTTTTTTTTTAGTTCATCAGCTATTGTTAGTGTGAGTGTATTTCATGTGTGGCCCAAGAAATGTGGTCCAGGGAAACCACAAGGTTGGACGCCTCTGCTTTGGATGGCAGGGAAGAGGAGGGATTTGCAGCAACAAGGCTAATTAAGAGCAGTCACACTAATCCAGAAGAGTAATACGAGGGGGAAACCCCCCAAAACATGGAATTTCTTTATAAAAATTGTGTCTATATGCTTACATTTTTAAATTTCAGTCACTTTGAAAGTACTCTGTTGGACGTAACACGGTTCAAGACACTTTTTTTCATGGCTCCAAACAGTTTTTGAACTCACTAATTTTGATGCCTTTTAGTGCTTCTGCCAATTTTTGTTTCACCTCTTCCACATGGGCAAAACATTTCCCGTCGAGGATTGTTTTCATCCAGGGAAACAAAAAATTGCTCTGGGAAGACCTGGTGAATATATTGGTAGGGTGGGGCATGGGGTCATGCCATTTTTGGTCAAAAACTGAGCACTCAGCGTGGTGTGGTCAGGTGTGTTGTCATGCCGCACATTGTTTGTGTTAATCACCCATCATGAAATGGGCAAAAGTGTTGAAAGAGCCTCCAAAAAACTTTACTGAAGCTGAGCACTGCCTCTCACCACCATGCCAGCTGCTACACGGATGCAGGTGGGCTCCTAGAACATCACTTAGCGGGGGCAGCCTGTCCTACAAGGGGCCCGCCCTCCAGAAGATGATTCTGGTATTTTGTTTTTGTTTTGTTTTTTTAGTTCCCCCCTCATAGTGGTGGCGGTATAAAGTGATTGTGGAGATGAAGAAATTAATATGAATGAGAAATCTTTACTACGAATGACTTCTCAAAACCAAGCTTGTTCAATGCGTGGCCTGTGGACCACCTGCAGCCTAGGACGGCTTTGAATGAGGCCCAACACAAATTCGTAAGTTTTCTTAAAACATTGTGAAATTCTTTTGTGACCTTTTTTCTTTTGTAAATTTTAGCTCATCAGCTACCATTAGTATTAGTGTATTTAATGTGTAGCCCAAGACAATGCTTTTTCTTCTGACGTGGCCCAGGGAGGCCACAAGACTAGACACCTGGGTCTAAACCAGGTCCAGACAGGCTCCCAAATAATTCTAAAGTTCCTTGTAAGCTCTGCAAAAAAGAATCTCAAAACTGCCTTCAGTGTGTCTGGATCTCTTTTCCGGGAGGAAAGAGCTTGACCGCCTTGGGACAGCTATTGCCTAAATTGGCCCAAGAGCCACCTGGTAGCCACAGATGGCACAAGGTCGCATGTCAGACTGTTCTCAAGAAGGATATTTACCAAGAGCTATGTGACCTGCTGAAGTGGCTCAGATCTTCACTACAGCATTCACTGTGAGCCTCATCCCAGTTGGGTCCCCAAAGCCACCAGGAGTACATTTCTTTCTGAAGGTAGTTGGCTCAGCTGGCTGCAGCCAGCTCTAGGGTGCTTTTGTCCAGGTTGGGCACAATCTCAGGGTGGCGGAGGGCAGACAGCCTCACGGAAGAGTGGTATGTCAGCCATGGCTCCTCCCCCTCCTTCCCCCTCCACAGGTGAAGATGCTGCCCAGGCCTGAGGTGTCAGTGGCCAATGGGCTGTTCAGTTTTTCTTTTTCTTTCTTTCTTTCTTTCTTTCTTTCTTTCTTTCTTTCTTTCTTTCTTTCTTTCTTTCTTTCTTTCTTTCTTTCTTTCTTTCTTTTTTTCTTCTCTCTCTCCTTCTTCTTCTTCTTCTTCTTCTTCTTCTTCTTCTTCTTCTTCTTCTTTTCTTCTTCTTTCTTCTCCTTCCTTCCTTTTTTCCTTTCTACTCCTCTTCTTTCTCCTTCTCCTCCTCCTCCTCTTCTTCTTTTTCCTTCCCCTCCTCCTCCTCTTTTTCTTCCCTTCCTCCCTCCCTTTCTTCTTTCTTTTTTTTTATTAAAGAGAAAGAAGGTGAAGCTCATTTCTGTTCCAATGTCCTTCATTCAGGTCTCCTTAAAGCACATGGAGTTCATGATTTTAAGAGCAAACGTGAAGCATTGGGAGCCAAAAAGAAGGAATCAAACCTGGCTTCTCTTAGAAAAGCAGGGACCAAATGTTTGCGACAATCTGATTTACGAGAGAAGAGGAAAGAAAAGATGCTTTAGCTCCATCTCTTAGATCCATGTAATGCACTGGATACTGACTCCCAGGGACAGAACCTGAGGTCTGGCTCACTGCTTAAATGCTCAGTGTCTAATCATAAAAAACACTTCCGAAGCAGTTTAGTATTTGCAGCTTTTGCCATTTTTTAAAATGTGAGGCATTGAGAACTATAGTAGGCCATCATCGATCTGCTAGCTAGGTTAAACTCCCCTTAAGAAAGTTAAATCTCTTTAAATCACTGAAAACTCAGAGTTATTCTTTTTTCTCAGTGAGGAATCTGAATTTCTATTCTGAGTTTTTCACTTCTAACACATATAAAAAATTTTTAAATTTCAACTGCTAAAAATAACCATGGGTAGATTTCCTATTCCTTTTTTTCAGTTTCTCAGCCACTTTTCTCTAAGGAGGGTTGTTTGAGTTTGTTTGGAAGGTTTTTAAAAAGAGACATTTTCTATACCTTTCATTCTTGCATTTTAGAGTATACTTGTTACTAATGCTGGCCTAAATTAGACATTATAGGAACAGTAGACAAGCTTGTTAATTCAGCTGATTCATAATTTCTTATGTGAAAAGCTTATCAGCAGTTTTCGAAGACATGATAAATTAATATTATAACCTTCCAAACAGATCGCTGAAAGGCCAGGGATGACCAATTAGTGCCTTTTGTGGAAAAGATTCTTTTTTTTCCTCGGTGCTATTCCCATATTTGAAGAGAGTAAAAGAGAGTATTTTTTGAACATCAATCTTGTTTTTAAAATTTGTGCTGTTTTTAATCCTCTGTGCGGTACATCCAAGAGCCCGGATCTTTGAAAAATCCCTTCATTTCTCCTGGCGTTGGTGCTTGTCTTGTGAGAGGACACAGAATTCAATGAGAAGGTCTCAAGGGTTTTAACTCACTCCCTAGTTTCTCCATTAAAATGCTGCTTCCTCGTTCTGTTTAATAGAATCCATACTCTTTGCTCCTATTGCACTTTCTGAGTGTCCAAGGTCTTGCATTCCCAGACGTCTGCCTCCCCCTTGCTGTGCATTCTTGATGATTGTGGCCCTTGAGTCACATTCTTTCAGCTAAAGAACCCTCAACGCTGTTTGCACTCTAAGAACCAGCGTGCTTTTGTTGTTCCAGAGGGCATGTCACGTGACTTCCCTTCGCTTGTCTGGAAATTGCTCAGTCAAAAGATTTCTCAGCATTTCTTCCACTTCATTTACTCCAGCTCCTTCCAATCCCATTTTGTTCTCATGCTCAGAATTTCAGCAGATAGTCTTCTAAAAGAAAAAATATCTTGTGGGGTTCAGTTGCCCCTCTTCTATCTTTCTCTTATATCCTCCATGACAACTTTTTCTTTTTTTTTTTTAATATATTTTCATTTATTTATTTATTTTGACAGAGAGAGAGAGAGAGAGATACAGAGACAGAGAGAGAACTGAACTGGGGGAACTCCCCAGCTCAGCATATGGGTCCACATGGGCCGGGGCCGGGATTTGATCCCTGGTCCTTGGTGCTGCAAAGTGAGCGCTTAACCCACTGAGCCATCCAGCTTCCCCTACAACTTTTTCATAACCTACCTTTGTCTAAGCATATATGTGTGTGTGTATATATATGTGTGTGTGTATATATATGTGTGTGTATATATATATGTGTGTGTGTATATATATATATGTGTGTGTGTGTATATATATATATGTGTGTGTGTGTATATATATATGTGTGTGTGTATATATATATATATAATTTTCCTTTGAAGTAGTAACCCTGTCAACCACACTGTCTTTATTCTATTTTATTTTTTATTTTTGCTTGAAATATAAACTCTCGAGACAAATTCTGTAGCAACCACAGCTCTGCACCTTCAGATAAATCTGAGGTTCCCATTATAACACTCATACATGTTTTCCATTTAAAACAAAACCACAAGAAATTGCCTTAGGAACTCCAAAATCCAGTTTTCTAGGAGCAAAAACTTAGAAGCACAAAGTAAAGTATTTTTGGAGGAAGAAAAGTCCTTCGAGACGATGCGTTGAAGTGTCCCTGTTTGACAGATGAGAAACTGCCCGTTCACAACTGGGAGGCTCCAGGTCATGTCCCCAGTTGTGGCTGAGTGAAAACCAGAAGCAGAGGTGATGGCTGGCTCCCAGACCAGAATTGTCACTACCTCGATTTCTCTAACTATAAAGTGCACAGTGTGATACAATGGTAAATGAAGTGCCCGGCATATGAGACAACGTTGGAAGGTAAATGAGTTACTATGCGTCAGTATTTAGAACGGTGCCTGGTACACGGTTAACGCTCCATAAGTGTTAGTTCTTATTAGCAGAAGTACTAACGATCAGCATTGTATGGAAGGACTCCCTATAATCTTACTGTGTGAATTTTGTCACAACTATTTTATAAAGTTTCTATTAAAACTTTGGGGAAAGCTGGGATGGTTAGGCGCTCATTTTGCAGCCCCAGGGACTGAGGATCGAATCCCGGCCCCGGCCCAGTGGACCCATATGCTGAACTGGGGAGTGCCCCCAGCTCAGTTCTCATCGGGGTGAGACCCTGGCCCCGTTCCTGCCCTGTGCAGCCCCGCCCACCTGTGGAATGAAGCTATGTGGAAAAACCAATGATGTGCAACTATGGAGACTGTTCTGGGCCCTCCCCCTTCTCTCTGTCTCTGTATCTCTCTTTCTCTCTCTGTCAAAAACAATAAATAAATCTTAAAAAAAAAATTGGGGGGATGCTGGGATAGCTCAGCGGTTGAGCACTTGCCTTGCAACCATGAAGTCTAGGGATTGAATCCCAGCCCTGACCTGTGCAAACCCACATGCTAAACTGGGCACAACTGGTAACCACCAGATGGCAGCAAAGGTTCTTGCCTCCCAAGTATGAGGCCCCCAGTTCAGTTCCTGCCCCGTGCATCCCCACATCCACCTGTGTGGAATGAAACTATATCACAACTAATGATGTGCAACTATGGAGACTGCTCTGGGCCCTCCCCCTTCTCTTTCTCTCTCTCTCACTTTCTCTCAAACAATAAAATAAAGTGGTTTTTTTGTTTGTTTGTTTGTTTTTTAAATTGGAAGATAGAATGTGGCCCAAAATGATGATACTGATAAATAAATATAATAATAATTTTAAAATAAAAATATCCAGTATTACAATATGGTCTGTAAAGGTAAATGGCATTACCAAGGGCATAAGAAAATCTTTCATAAGCTATCCTTTAAAAAAAAAAGATTGGAATCAACCAAAGTGTCCTCTGGTAGATGACTAGATAAAGAAGTTGTGGTACATTTACACAATGGAATACTACTCAGCAATAAGAAAGGATGAAATACAGCAATTTGTGACAACATGGACGGACCTTGAACAAATCTTATTAAGCGAAATAAGTCAGAATGAAAGAATCAAGAAACATATGACCTCACTTATAGGTGGAATAGAAAACTGAAAGGAACAAAAAAAACCAAAGACTCCTGGACACAGTCAATAGTTTAGTGGTTACCTGAGGGTAAGGGGGGAGGTGGGTGGGAGAGATGGGTGGGGGGAGTAGGGAGGGAGCATCAAACATGATGGAAAGTGAGCTGATTCTGGGTGATGAACATATAATGCGATGTATAGACAATGTCATGTAGAATTGTACACCTGGAAACAATGTAATTGATATCAATTAATGTCACCCCAATACATTTAACAACAACATTAAAAAACATGTTTATCAACTTTCAGTTTTGTTATGATTTTCTACAAATATACCTATCTTCCTCAACTTCCTTTCCTTAGTATTGTTTCTCTTTTTACCTTTCCATCCTGATTCTTCTCCACCAAGAAACCTATTTAGGGGCTCCTAGTTCTGAAATGCCATGTATTTGAAAGTAGCAGTTTATTGTTTCTGTAATCCAATAATGCCATCTGTTCATCAAGCAAGAAACTCTGTTTTCAGTTATATGATCCACTCCCTCATCCCTCTGATATTTTCATTCTTAATCAGAAGTAGACAGGGGATAGTAGTGAGAATTCTTCAAAGGAAAATGGCTTAAAGTGAAAAGCTCTGAAATGCCAGTGTGTCAATATACTTACAATGTAATGTTCATGGGATATAAATAGAAGGAACAGGAAAGAGATGAAAATAACTAAGTTATCTGTAAAGTGGTTAAAGATGTGGTATACATTTAGAATTCCCTTTCAAATGTCAAGTCAGTGAGAATATTTTAAAACTTATGGCTATTTTACATGTGCATAACAATTTGTATAGATTCTTTGGAACATTCGATTAATTTTGGGGTAAGATTGAAGCACTGTACTGTATATGCATGTTTATTTTCCTGTTAGTCATATAACCTCATCGTTTCTTCTGAATAAAAAAATAATAATAGTAATAATCCAAGGGATTCTGGGATAGCTCAGAGGTTGAGCTCTTGCCTCACAATCGCGAGGTCTGGGGTTTGACTCCCGGCCCTGGCCCATGTGCTGAATGGTGGGTGGCACAACTGGTAACTGCTGGGATGGCAGTGAAGGTTCTCGCCACTTAGTTAGGTTCCCACCTTGCATGGCCCTACAACCACCTGTGTGGAATGAAACCATGTCACAACTAATGTACAGCTATGGAGACTGCTCTGGGCCCTCCCCACTTCTCTCTCTCTCTCTCTCACCTTCTTTCAAACAATAAAATAAATCTTAAAAAAAAAAATCCGTATACACCCAAGGACAAGGGCACAAACACACGTATTCCAGCACAAACATTTTAGCAGGAATCCGTTTTTAGTTGAGACACAGTCTTTGTTTTAGGTCTTATTCAAGACTGGGTTTTCTGGGAAGTACTCTTTAAGATGCAGGTTACTGTGCAGGACATTAGTTCACTAACGCCCTGGGGATCAACAGTGGTGAAAGAGGGGAAAGAGAGCAGAGGGAGAAAAGAGGTACCTGACTACCTAACAGTCCCCGCCAACCCCGCATACAGCTCTGAGCTAAATTGGCCCCTCAGAGTGTGCCAGGCGAGGTCATTGGGCTCGCCTACCTCCCTCCACTTCAATCAGTCATCAGAGATGGGCTGCCCGGGGAAAGCTGGCCCTGGGGAAGGTGAACGCAAATCCCAGGGAGGCTGACAGCTGAACACTGTCTGCCAGTGCAACTGCCCTCCCAGCTACGGAGGCGGCAAATCCTTCCTTTAGCAGACATCTGGGGGTCTCATCACTGGGACCACATGGGTCTGGCCCTAACTAACTGTATGCCAGGTCACTCGGCCTGCCTGAGTTTACCTTTATCTGCTACAGAAGGGGTGGTTGGACCAGGGATGGCCACTCTTGTGGCTTCCCTGGGCCACAGTGGAGGAATTGTCTTGAGCCACAGATAAAATACACTAAAAATGATAACTGATGAGGTTAAAAAAAAAAAAAGAAGAAGAAATCTCAAAAATATCTCATCATGTTTTAAGAAAGTGTACGAATTTGTGTTGGGCCCCATTCAAAGCCGTCCAGGGCCACGTGCAGCCCCTGGGCTGTGGGTTGGACAAGCTTAACAATTTCCAAGACCTATTTTAGTTCTAAAATTTTAAATGTTTAAAAATAAATATTCATAGCCTGATTTCTATCTTGTCTTTTCGAATGTAGAAAAGAACTCTAAATTAATATGTATAATGAAAAGATGTACACATACATACATACATATGGATGGAAAATCTTCTCGTTCCTTTTGTCACAATAGGAATTTGGTCAGAAGGAGCAAGTAAGAGAAAAAGTGAAGGGATGCTGGGATAGCTCAGTGGTTGAGTGCTTGCCTCATAGTCACGAGGTTCGGGGTTCAATACCCAGCCCTGGCCTGTGCAAACCCATATACTGAACTGCGGTGCAACCGGAACTGCCAGGATGGCTGAGTGGTGAAGGTTCTCAGCTCCCATGCAGGAGGCCTCTAGTTCGGTTCCCACCCCATGCATCTTCACATCCACCTGCGTGGAATGAAACAGTGTCACATTGTACACCAATGATGTACAAGTATGGAGACTGCTCTGGCCCCTTCCCTCCTCTCTCTCAAACAACAAGCTAACATGTAAAAAAAAAAATAAAAAAATAAAAGGGATAAGTGGGAGTGAGTAGATAAGAACACCATTCTTGGGCAGTGCTGATGAGTTACCAAAATGGCCATATCTGTATGTCTCATGAATATAGAAAACAAAAATAAGGTGGTTTTCTCAAGGCTTTAGATCTCTCTCTTTCTCTTTCTCTCTCTCTCAGAATATGGTAATTAGGCCCAATTGTAGGAACACTGAGGGGAAAAAAAGTACCCTTCTCATTTCTTCCTTTATCAGCCAGCCCACAGGATCTTCCACCTCCTCCCCAACTAGATTTTTCCGGGCTCGTGTGGGCATCTGCAGTGTGGATACCAGATGGCAATTTTCTTGACTCTGCCTGTTCTACTTTAAGTGCCTCTTTGCAAAAAAAGCTCCCCAAAAAAGTATGCTGCAGGTGGGGTCAGTATGAGAAAACACTGGATTCAGGACCTTCACCGAGTAGAGGCGAAGACGGTTCCAACTAGGCAAACACCAGTGCGAAGACATTCAGGATCTCTTGCGGGGTAAAATAGGCAACGTGGTGAACATTTAGTAAATATAGTGGTCTCCCTTTTGAATTGTAGACAATGGTCACCCATTTGTAGGTAGGAGCTGATTGGGAAGGGAAAGTTTTATGTCTAGTAGAGCTTACCATTTTCTAGACTTTGGGGCATGTCTTTGTCTCAAGGTAGAATAGCAGGATGTGTCAATGTGGTGGCTGGGTTTTGATTGCTAAGAGAAAGTGGTTACAGCAGTGCAGATGGGGAAGGGAAGAGGAAATGGAATAGGATTCTGGGTAAAGAAAGAAGAGAATGCTCCATGGGTTTTCAAATGCCACTCTGCAGGCTGGGAATCAAGCTGGCTTCTTTGGAATCACTCAGGGAACTTGTTAAAAATAGAGATTTCTAAAACCCATCCTCAGAAATTTTGATATAGTAATAAATTGTCCTGTTTGATGCTGGTATGCAGTTAGGTTTAGAAATGACTGGAGTTGTTAGAATGTGCCACCTAAGTCATTGGTATCTGTCCATTATTCAAATATGTGGTTATTATGCATCTTCTATGGAAAAGCTGCTCATTTAAGTTCAACAAAATTTATCAATATGTATAAGACACAGGCTGCCTGAAATCCTTTTGAACATAAGCAGAGAATTAGATAGGTAGGCAGGTAGGTGACAGACAGAGAGGTTCTCTGACATTAGTTTATAGCCCAATGAGACAGAGAGAAGAGAATGAAATTATGATGTCAGGGAAAAATTAGCAGATGTTTTAACGCAAGTGAGGAAACAAAAAGGAGACAGCTTGGCAGATTTCCCATGAATGATCTTTAGTTCAGATTTTCAAAGATTGTGGAAGACATCCTAAGTTTGTAGAAAAAACTTGATGAAAGCGTATGTATAATATGTGGCACCAGATGTGATAATTATCAGTAAATGGTAGATGTTAATAACTACAAGAGATTCAAATAGCTATCAGTAAATATCTTTTCTCAAAAATATCCCTTCCTCTCTGCCTGTCATGGTGCCTATAATTCTTTTACTGGGTTTTGAAGTCTTGCTGGTAAAGACTTTTATTGAAAAGCTATTTTAAAGATTTATTTAATTTATTTTTTATTGTTTTTGAGAGAAAGTGAAAGAGAGAGAGAGAGAGCCCAAAGCAGGCTCCATAGTTTGTACATCATCAGTTGTGACATGGTTTCATTCCACACAGGTGGATGTGGAGCCGCATGAGGTGGGAATCAAATTGAGGCTTCACTCATGAGTGGCGAGAACCTTCACCTCCGAGCCATCCTGGTGGTTACCAGTTGCACTGCAGTTCAGCATATGGGGTTTGCATAAACTGGGCCTATGATTTGGTCCTCAGATCTCACAGTTGCAAGATAAGCACTCAACCTGCTGAGCTATCCCGGCATCCCCAGAAGAAGCTATTTCAAAAGGCTCATTCATACCTTAAACTCTTAATAGTTCGTTTAGGAAGAAGAAGAAGAAAATCAAGGGACAGTGACCACATGGGAAGACAGAAGTCAGAGAGGAGTTGAGGTGGTATCAAGGCTAAATTTCAGATACCCAATGTCATTATTATGGGAGCTGCCCCACTGAAAGTGGGTCAGCGTCCAGTGCAGGTGTATAGCCTATGTGATTATTCAGAGCCCAGGACCCCTCAGCTAATGGATCACTCTTCCTCTCAGCAGCTGGCAGACAGGGAAAGAGGCTATAGAGACAGTTCCTCTGTTCCTTAGCCAGTTGGGTCTCCAATACTCTTGTGTCTATGTTCCTGTGGTGAGGCTCAATCAGTTGGCCCAACTAGACATAAGTGGGTGAGTGGGTGGAGGAGGTGGAGAAATGTAGCCCCTGGCCAGGTGGGAGGACTCAGGACTGTGACAACACATTCCTAGGGGGAGTCAGGAACTGGGACACATAGAAGTTTGGCAAGTAGGAGAAAGGCTAAAGCCAAGAAACAGGTCAACGTAGAGACCTCCTCAAATCAACAGTCTTTCAAAGAGAGGAAAGATGGTTCAGTTAGGAAGAGAACAGGAGAAAGGAAAGTATTTGGGGAGCTTATAAGGGTTAAGAGTAGAAACCTTGGTTGAAAAGGTGAGACATGATGCTAGAAGAAGGTAGGGAAGCCAAGCATATGAGACCTAACGTCCAGATGGGAATTTGGGCTTCAGAGGTGTGATAAACATGGCTGGTGGGCACCAAAGACTCATTTCACAGCCTCCTCACCCCTTACACACACTTTTGGATGGGTTGTGTGATCAGTTCTCATCAATAGAGTGTGAGCAGAAGATTTCTATAAAAGACCAAGAGAGCCAAGGACCACAAAGCACGCATGTCTCCATGTGGTCTCTCCATCTGCCAGTGGCTAAGAGGATAAAGTGGGAGGAAGAGCTACAAAGTGGGAGGGGTCTGGCCTCCGAATGAACCTGGAAGGCTATACACCCTGCAGGAGTGCAATTAAAATGGCAAAGACATGTATTGTTTTATGTCTCTGAGACTTTACAGTTTATCAGTTTCAAGAACAAGCTTTACCTCACACATGTAAAAGGACAGCAGAGGCCTATCGGGAGCATAGGCAATTCAAGAATCAAGGGGACAAGAACTTGAACTCCTCTCATCCACACAGAGAAGACCCAAAGACTAACAAATACAGCTCCACCAAATGCCTCTTTAGGTCATCACCAAGACCAAGTAAAGGGACAGTCCCCCTTTTACACTAGCCTTCGCACGCCAGACTTTGGGGGGATTTATTTTTCTTTCTTAAGACATTCCTCTGTCATCTTCTAAACCACTTTTATTCTAGATGAAAATGTTGAAAGGATAGGCAGTGCTAGGCTTAACTTTTAGAGGAGAGAGAGGGGTCACAGAATCATTTAAACAGGTGAAAATCTTAGTTGTAGAGAAGAGGCCAGGGGGCGCTGGGACAGCTCAGCAGGTAGAGCACTTGCAACTGTGAGGTCCGGGGATTGAATCCCAGCACTCACCTGTACAGACCCATATGCGGAACTGTGGCTCAACTCATAACCACCAGGATGGTTTGGCGGCAAAGGTGCTGGCCTGCCATGTGGGAAGTCCCAGGTTTGGTTCCTGCCCCACGCGGCCCCACATCCACCTGCGTAGAATGAAACCATGTCACAACTAATGATGTACAACTAATGATGTACAACTATGGAGATGGCTCTGAGCCCTCCCCCTTCCCTCTCTCTCTCTCTCTCTCCACCCCCCACCTTCTCGCAAAACTATAAAATAAATCTTTAAAAAACGTTGAAAGGACAGTTAGTGGTAGGCTTAACTTTGGGGGGTGGGGGGAGGGGAGTGGAGGAAATCATTTAAACAGGTGAACATCTTAGTTGTAGAGAAGGGGGCAGCTCTACCACAAGAGAGCATGACTGCATCTCTGACCTTGGGCTCTGCTGAGGGAAATGGTTCTTTAGTTTGACTTCCCTGTTGAGGGGCTGCAGGTGGGCAGAGCTGGGCTTAGCGTCCACTTGAGAGGGGGCACTGGAGAAGAATTGAGTTACTCTACCTGTAAACGTGAGGCGGAGAGGTGGAAAAAGGAAGAAAGGTAGATAGAAAGAAAGGAGTGACCACCAAGTTCTGAGATGCCAGAAAGGTCTAGGGGTGGGAGCCTTAGGGATGTTGTCTGTTATGGGGAGGGAGATGCCTCTGCTCCATGTTCCATGTTAGACTATCTGGTCACTTCTGTGTAAGTCCCGCCCTCTTCCCAAATTTTCAGTGGAGGCCCTCACACCAAAGACACCTTCTGTGGGAGATTTTCCAGGGGTACCCAAAGAGGGGCTTGAGTTAGCAGATTGTGGAACAGGGCTGACATGGTGCAGGGTGGGCAAAGGTCTATCTACAAAAGCAATGCAGGTGGAGCTTGAAATCGTAAGTGACGATCCGCTTCAAAAACCTTTACTGAACACCTAACATAGGCCAAGCCCTACTCTAGGACGTGAGGACAATGCCTTGAGCGAAATGGACAAGTCACAATGAGAACTCACTATCTAGGGGAGTGAAAGCCAATGGTAACTGAATAAGTAAATGAGCAAATAAAGCAGGGGACGTGATGGTGTCTGGAAGAGGCTATTTGGGGACGACTGGTCACCGTGCAGAGGGAGTACTGAGCCTGAGATGGTTTCCACTAGGAATTTGCAAACATCTTTTATTTTAAAGATTTATTTCATTGTTTGAGAGAAGGTGAGAGAGAGAGAGAGAGAGAGAGAGGAGGACCCAGAGCAGTCTCCGTAGTTGTACATCATTAGTTGTGACGTGCTTTCATTCCACACAGGTGGATGTGGGGCCTCCCACATGGGAGGCCAGAATCCCCACCACTGAGCCATCCCAGTGGCTACCAGTTGTACCACGGTTCAGCATGGGTTTGAAGGGGCCATCTTGTTATTGTGAGGCAAATATCCAACCACTGAGCTTTCCTGCATCCCCAGAAATCTGCAACTACCTTACAGGTCTCCCAGGAGCCAAGTGACTCCTGTCCACGCAGATTACAGACCAATCCTTGACTCGTGTGTCCTGCTCATATTCCCCTGCTTCTCTGCAATGTTGTCATGTCGTTTTTCAGTGCACACGCAACACGTGTCGAGCCCTTCTTTGTAGACTAGGGAGAGGTAGTTGCTGCTCAGCAGGATACAATTAAGGTTGGGGAAGAAAAAGTTCCTGGGTTCTGCATGTCTGGGGTCCATAAGGAAAAGGCAGTGAGCTGCCGGATTTGAATTATTTGATCTTCATATTTGCCTAGAGGCAGGAGAATAAAGCTGAGTACAGGACCCCTGAAGCTCCTTAGCTGTCCTGAGGGAAGGATGCACTCCTCCCTCCCCCAGAGTGGAAACGTCTGGATTTCTTTCCCCCGGGGGTGCAAGATGACGTCCTTGGGAAGCTGGCAGCGCAAGGGCATCAGCTCACGGTGCTGAGAAACTGCTGAGCTGCCAGCCAGAGCCCAGAGGAAAGAAAAGAAGGAGCGCCATCTAGTGTTATCACGAAACCTAAGGCACCGCTAATGATTTATCATGTGGACACACACCTCACTCGTGATAGACAACAGAAGAGTGGGCATAGATCCGGAACGGAGAGGAGACTAAGTTGTTTCAAAATCTTGCTCTCAGTGATGACACATACAATGTTTCCTCCTAGAAGGGTGAACCCCACCACTACGCACAAGTACAGTTGTTATACAATCAAGGCCTAAGGACTCGACAGCATCCAGAGAAATCTGGTGATTCACATGAACTGGGTCCTGTACATATTTTTGACTTTAGGGGCATTTATACACATATTTGTGATTGATGGGTCATAGGTTTGCACATCTTCCACTTTAGTATGTAGTGACAAAGTGTTTTCCAAAGTGGGATATAGCGATTTACTCTCTCACCAGCACTGTCTGAGGATTCCCTGTGCTTCTACAAACTTCAAATCTTAGTATTGTCAGCCATGTTCATGCTTATCATTCTGCTGGGCGGGGTTGTAATATTTCATAGTGTTTTAATTTGCATTTTCCTACGTTGTAGTGAAGTCAAGCACTTCCCATATATTTCTTGTCTATTTGGATTTCCTCCTTTGTGAATGACCTGTTTGAGTCAGTTGGCCATTTTTACATAATCTCCTTTTTCTTATTTATTTGTACTAGTTCTTCATATATAGATTCAGGTTAAGAGGCCTTTATTAGTTACATATGTCAAGATACATCCCTTCATTATGGCTTGCATTTTCATTCTCTTAATGGTGTCTCTGGATGAACAGAGGTTCTTAATTTCAATGGAATCCAATTTTTTCATCTTTTGTGATCTGTGCTTTCCATTTCTTATTAGAAAATACTTTCCTACCTTGATGGCAAGAAGATGTAGTGCCGTATTGTCTCTTAAAAGCTTTATTGTTTTGCCTTTTGCATGTAAACCTCCAATCTCCTGAAATTGAAATTTTGTTGTTAGGAGGTAGCACACAGTTTTGTTTTCTTCCGTGGAGATTTATAATTGTCCCAGGGCCGTTTTTTTGGAAAGACTGTCCTCTTCCCATTGTGCTGCAGTAACACCCTTGTTATAAATCAAGTGTGCATTTGTGTTTTGGAATGATCTGTTCTCTTCTATTGTTCTACCTTGCCTCAATATCACTCTGTCCTAATTATGAGAATTGTATGTTTTCATATCTTGGAGAGCTACTCTTCTCACCTTGTTCCTCAAGTGTGTTGGCCATTCTTAAGCCTTTGTGTTTCCACATAAAATTTAGAATCACAGGGTTGCATAAATCTGCAGGCTACTGGGAGAGAATCAACACCTTTATAATATTAAGTTTGTAATCAATGAACATGGTTTATCTTTGTATTTATATACTCATAAGTTGTCCTTAATTTCTCTCAATAATACTTTATAATTTTCCCTATAAAGGTTTTGGACATTTTTTGTTAGACTTATTTCTTATTTTATTGATCATTATGTTTCTATAAACATAAATAGACTTTTTTTATTAGAGCAGTTTCTACCCACAGCAAAATTGAGCAGGAAGTACAAAGAGTTTTTATATACCCTCTGCCCACACATGTGCATAAGCTCTCTCATTATCAACATTCCCCATCAGAAGGACACATTTGTTACAATCAATGCACACACAGTGACACATCATGTCACCAAAGTCCATAGGGTCCACTCTTGTTGTTGTACATTGTGTGGATTTTGACAAATGCATAATGACATGTATCTGTATCCACCATTGTAGTGTCAAACAGAATAATATCATTGCCCTAAAAATCCCCTGTTCTCCACCCACTCACCCCTCCCTCTATCCTAACGCCTGGCAACCACTGATCTTTTTTCCATCTCCATAGTTTTGCCTTTCCCAGAATTAGTCTGAATCACACAATAGATAACCTTTTCTGATTGGCTTCATTCAATTAATAATATAGATTTAAATTTCTTCTGTATCTTTTTATGATATGATAGCCTATTTCCTTTTAATTCTGAATAATATTCCATTGTCTGAAGGTACCACAGTTTATGTATCCACTTTCCTACTGAAGAACATTTTGGTTGCTTCCAAGTTTGGGGAAACTTAGAATAAATCTACTGTGAACATTCGTGTGTAGGTTTTTGTATAGATATAAATTTTCAGTTCCTTTGGGTAAATATCAAGAAGCACAATTGGGTCCTATGGTAAGAGTATGTTTCTTAGTTTTATAAGAAACTACCAAATTGTCTTTCACCAGCAATAAATGAGAGTTCCTGTTGCTCCACATGCTCACCAGCATTTGGTGGTGTCGGTGTTCCAGATTTTGGCCATTCTAATGGTGTATAGTAGTATCTAATTGTTGTTCTAATTTGCAATTTTCTAATGACATGGCACTGAGCATTTTTTCATATGCTTATTTACCATCTGTATACTTGTGTGTGTGTGTGAGGTGTTGTTCAGTTCTTTTGTCCACTGTTTGTTTTCTTATGGTTGAGTTTTAAAAGTTCATTGTATGTTTTAGACAACATTCCCTTAGCAGATTTATCCTTTGCACATAAGTTCTCCCACTCTATGATTTGTCTTCTCAATCTCTTGATAATATCTTTAGCAAAGCAGAAAGTTTTAATTTTGATGGAGCCCAGAATCCCTGTTATTTCTTTCATGGATCACGTCTTTGGTGTTGTATTTAAAAAGTTATCCTCAAACTCAAGTTCATCTAGATTTCTTCTGATGGTTTCTTCTAAAAGTTCCATACTTTTGCATTTTATATTCAAGGCTATTCATTCTGAGTTAATTTTTGTGAAGGGTATAGTTCTGTGTCTAGATTCTTTTTCTTTTTTTCCTTTTTCTTTCTTTTTTCTTTTTTTCTTTTTTGCATGTGGATGTCCACTTATTCTGGCACCATTTGTTGAAAAGACTGTCATTGCCCCATTGCATTGTCTTCACGACTTTGTCAAAGACCACTTGACTATATGTTTGTGGGTGTTTTCTTAGGCTAAAAATCATCTCAATGGACGTATGCTGAGTGAAAAAAGTCAACTTTAAAGGCACTGTATACGCATTTATGCAACATTCTCAAAATGAGATAATTATAGTGATGGAGGACAGATTGGTGGTTGTCAAGGTTAGGAGATAATGGGCCAGATGGCAGGTATGACTTTAAAAGGGTAGCATGGGAATCTTTGTGGTAATGACAAAGTTTTGTGCTTGATTGTGGAAATGGGTACATGAATCTATGCATATGATAAAATCACATGAACTACACACATACACACACACAATTGGTAAAATCTGAATGAGGTCTGTGGGTTATATGAATGTTAGTTTCCTATAATAATTTTTTTAAGATTTATTTTATTGTTGTTGTTTTTTTAAATTTTTTAAAGATTTATTTTTATTGTTTTTTTTCACAGAGAGAGATTGAGAGAGAAGGGGGAGGGCCCAGAGCAGTCTCCATAGTTGACATTAATTTTCCATATAGTTTCACTCCACAGGTGGGCGCAGGCTGCGCAGGGCAGGAACTGGGCCGGGAGCCTCCCACATAGGTCCCAGCAAGAACTGAACTGGGGGCACACCCCAGCTCAGCATATGGGTCCGCCTGGGCCGGAACCGGGATTCGATCCTCGGTCCCCAGGACTGCAAAGCAAGCGTTTTACCCGCTGAGCCATTCCAGCTTCCCCTATTTTATTGTTTTTTTACAGAGACAGAGAGAGTCAGGGAGACAGAGAAAAGGGGAAGAGCCCAGAGCAGTCTCCATAGTTGCACATCATAAGTTCTTGACATGGTTTTGTTCCACACAGGTGGGCAGGGGCCACGCAGGGTGGGAGCTGGGCCAGGGGCCTCCCATATGGGAGACACACCACCTCGAGCCAAGGGCCAAACAGGGGGCAAGAACTGAACTGGGACCTCCCACATGGGAAGCACAACCCAGTTCAGCATGTGGGTCTGCATGAGCCAGAATTCGATCCTTGGTCCTCAGGGCTGCAAAGCAAGTGCTTAACTCACTGAGCCATCCCGGCTTCCCCAATAGTTTTGATATTGTGCTATAGCTGTGTTAGCCGTTATCACTGGGGGAAACTGGGGGAAGGGTACACAGGACCTTTCTATACTGCTTTTAAAACTCCCTGTGAATCTATAATTATTTCTAAATAAACAGCTTTTTAAAAAACCACATTTTTTGGTCACTGTTTTTACTCTCCTTCAAAGTCTTTTCAGAAGTTGCCAATAAGTGACTAATTGGCATGATTTCTGTTTGTACCATCTATTTTTCAGAACTTGGTAACAAAGGCCCTTGAATTGAAATGGAATGTCTTCAAAATCACCTAGCAAAGGAAAAGAGTGGGAAGAAACAAAGAATTTGGGGTCAGACAGGAAAATACAATAGTGTGTGCAATCATATTCTTGAAAGTGATATTTTTCTCAAGGTGTTTATATTTTAATGATCTTTCATAAACAAAGTCAGGGCAGCCAGATAGTCTTAGACTCAGAGAGTGGATATTTGCCAGTGAATGGGCAAGAGGGGAGGCCCCAGGGCAATAAAGACGAGTGAAGGTAATAAGGAGGAGATTTAGTAGAGAGGAACTCGCTGAGAAGACAAAGTGAGTGAAGGAGGCTATAAATTCAAAAATAAAAATGATCCAAAGAGACAGTACTTGATAACATTGTAGAGCATTTTAACTTCTCACCTACCGGACAGACACAGGTAGTCTCTGTTGTGGTTCCCATGAACCTCTAAATAGCATTTGCTGAGGTCAAAGAGAACTCCATAGAATCCAGAAATATTTGACAATGGGTATTTACCATATGAATCTTAATGGGAAAATATCCTGTTTAAACAATGTAATTACTGCCTGATTGTCTTGTCTTTTGTTACCAAGTAAACAAAATACAAATTATTTGTTTGCAACTGCTCTGTGTGTTCTTACAATATTTGCATGACTCCCAAAAGGATAATTGGATGAAGACAAGAATGGAGAAAGCTTGGGCTTTGGCAGGACACATGGTTCCAGTCCCACCACTCAGCGGTAATGAAGATTCAACCTCCCTGAACCTCCGTCTATTCAGATGGAGACAGCAAGACGTTTCGTGCTATGTGTGAGGATTAGAAATAGTGTGTGGAAAAGCCTTTAGCACAGTATCCGGCACATGGTTGGCATGTAGTCACTGATAAATATTCTGATTATTATGCTACTATGAATGTGCGACTCTTCAGCAGAACACTCTTCATTATAAAGGGTTGTTTTGTGTGCATTGAATATTTCTTGGGCCAACCCAAAGGAGACTAGTTCCTGATAAATCCCAAAGACTGTCTCCTGGAATGTTGGGATGGATTTCAAGGACAGAGGTACAAGAAATCCTTACCACATTTATTTCCCCAAACAAATAACAAACTGTATGTAGTAGTACATTATATTAATATCAGAGTAGAAAGAATGTCCTGCAGATAGTATTTTTCTTCTAGAAGCCCAAATGACAACTCCATAACAAACCATAAAATAATTAATAGATTTACCCAGAATACTCCAGGAAGTTCAAGCAAAAGTTATGTCCCTCAGAAACCCAGGATTTTCCTGTCTCTTCACAAACATTCTTTGCTTGAGCAAACTTTACTCAGGTTCCAGGGCCTTCTCCTCAGTCTATCTGTGCACTTTCTTAAAAAAATCCAGTTTTAGCAAGAACCCGGCCTGCTGGGTCAGTTTACCCATAATCCCACGTCCTCCAAGTCTGATCGCTCTGAATTTCTAATCAGATTCTTTATCCTCCATTATTCTGCAGGTGCTGTGTGATCTCCATGGCTGGTTTCCAGCAAGAATTCTTTAAGTCCATTTAATAAGAACTCCTTTAACCTCTGATGTTTCATAATTTTCCATTCACTTCCTCCTACTCTGTTCCTTGGCTATAAATTTCCATTTGCTCATGATGTGTTCTATGCGGTGGTCTCTTTTTTCATAATGCAATAGCCCTGAATAAGATGATGTTCCTATTCCTTCAACTACAACCCAACTCTAGTTTTGCTTTGACACTCTCAAATCTCCAGGATTCATCAGAGTGCCCAAGTCACTTAGGTATCACATAAACTCACTAGACATCCCCAAATTTTTGAGGAATTGGGAAGCTGGGATGGTACAGCAGGTTAAGCACTCACTTTGTAGCCCCAGGGACCAAGGATTGAATCCCAACCCTGGTCTGTGCAGGCCCATATGCTGAACTGAGGTGTGCTTCCCATGCAGGAGGCCCCCAGTTCAGTTCTTGCCCACCTGGTTCAGCCCCTGGCTCGAGGGGGCGTGCCTTCTATGCAGAGGCCCCCAGCCCAGTTCCCGCCCTGTGCGGCCCCCACCCACCTGTGTAGAATAAAACTGTGTCGAAAGCTGATGACGTACAACTATGGAGACTGCTCTGGGCCCTCCCCCTTCTCTCTGTCTTTCTCTGTCTCTGTCTCTCTCTGTCTCTGTCAAAACAATAAAATAAATCTTTAAAAAAATTTGTGGGATTAAATTAAATATTGTTACTATCAATCTTTATGGTGGAAAGAAAAATATTTTCCTGAAAAAAGTAATGATGGTGGTTCTCCCACTACTAAGTTCAATGTTACACTTCTAAATATTTATCTTTCAAGTCATGAAGGGTCACTTTTTCTTAACTGAACCCTAAGTTACTCCGAGTTTCTTGTTCATTCACTTTGTTATTAAGACTTCTGAGACTTCCTGTGGTTCAGGAATCCAATGAACCGTAGAATGTTTGGTCACATTGAATATGCTGTCATGTTCCAATGACCATAGAAACATTTTGTATTATAATTTTAAAAACATAACAGCAGAGACACTTTGGAAAGAACAACTTCTCAGGGAAAGTCAGGAAAATCAAATTAGTTGAGAAGATTTAATTTTCACAAAAATATTGCCTTTACACCGAGTTCTCTCTAGGATCTGATTTATAAAGGAGCAAAGTCTGTGGAAGAAAAGTGCAGCAGAGTTTGATGACAGAAAAAACATGATATTTTTGAGAATTAAGGAAAGCAATCATGATTTCAGCTCTTTTCATAATCATAACTAGTGATTGCCTAGACCCATAAAACTTAACTATCGGAGAAACCTCAAAGAATATAAAAATCTAGTCCTTTCATTGCCTTGATGATGAAACTGAAATCTGAAGGCATTATTGGACTTTGTTATAGTCACATAGATCCTTAGATAGAGCTTAATATGAATACCCAGGACTCCTCATCTGTGGGCCAGGATGTTTATATTATCAAAGCAGGCAATTTAGGTCCTAGTTCTTCACCAAAACCAATAGGATATATATGAGAGGGGGGACCCAAAACAACGCAGAATTTGTTTATTAAAAATTGTGTATTTATTTTTACATGTTTAAACTTCAGTCACCTTCAAAGTCCTCTCTATTTGACGCAATCCACCTCAAAATAGGTTTTAAACTTGTCTTTTAGTGCTCCTGCTGTTTTTTTGTTTTACCTCTTCCACATTGGCAAAATGTTTCCCTTTGAGGACTTTTTTTTCATTTGGGTTGGGCGGGGGAGTCACTCAGGGCAAGATCAGGTGAATCGGGAGGGTGGGGCATGAGAGTCATGCCATTTGAGGTAAAAAACTGCTGAACACTCAGCATGGGGATGAGCAGGTGCACTGTCATGCTGCACATTGTTCATGTAAATCACCCATCAGGAAATGGTCAAACGCATTGAAAGAGTTTCCAAAAAAATTCACCGAGGCTGCATACAGCTTCTCACAATAACACCAGCTGCTGCATGGATGCAGATGGGTTCCTAGAACACTAACCTAATGGGGGAACCATGTACTACAAGGGGTCCACCCTCCAGAAGATTATTCCATTTTGGGGGGTCCCCCTTGTAATATGAGGAATTGGCTTGTGCAATTTTAGAGGCTCAGAAGCCCCACTGTCTGCTGTCTGCAATCTGGAAGCCCAGGGAAGCTGAGGTACAGTGTGAGGCCAAGTCCAAGTCCAAAGGCCCAAGAAACAAGGGGCTGATGATGTAAATCCTGGTGTAGGTCCCAGAGTCCAAGAACCAGGAGTGTTGATGTCCATGGGCAGAAGAATGCAGATGTCCCAGCTGAAGTAGAGAGTCCATTCGTGCTTCCTCCAGCCTCTGTTCTCTTGAGGCCATCCATGGAGTGCATAGTGTCCACTTGTATTGACGAGGGCCATCTTCCTTACTCAGTCTACCGATTCAAGTGCTAATCTCTTCTGGAAACTTTCTCTCAGACACACCCCAAAATCCTGTTTTACCAGCTATCTGGGCATCCCTTAGCCTAGTGAAGTTGGCACCTAAAATTAACCATCACAGTCACCATATATATCTTAAGACACCCATATGTCTTAAGGATTACTTCCTCCTGTATGTCCAATAAGAACCTCAAACTTAATGAAAGGAGACCTTTGTTTGTTGTATTTATTGTTATATTCCAGTGCCTAGCTGAGTTCCTGAAAGGAGTTATGATGGTGGTTCTCCCACCACCAAGTTCAGAGTTGTACTTCTAGATATTTACCTTTCTTAGGAGACAATCTGTGTGTCTGACAGATATCACAAGGAGTGAAGAGGCCTAACTGTCTGCTCTAGGCCTGTAGATCAAAAGTGGTTAAAGTACTCTTGCAGTTTCTTGCCCTGTGGTGGAATAAAGATGGCCATGAATTCTTTGACGATACTCCAGTCGGGAGGTAGCTCGAAGTCCCCTTGGTCCAGAGAAGGGGTGTCCAACCTTGTGGCTTCCCTGGGCCACTTTGGAAGAATGGCCTTGGGCCACACATACAATACACGAACACTAATGATAGCTGATGAGCTGGAAAAAAAAGAAAGAAAGAAAGAAAGAAAAGAAAGGAAAAGTTACCAAAAAGTCTTATAATGTTTTAGGAAAGTTTAAGAATTTGTGTTGGAGGAAGCCGGGATGGCTCAGTGGGTTAAACACTTGCTTTGCAACCCCAGGGACAGAGGATCGAATCTTGGCCGTAGCCCGTGCAGGCCCATATACTGACCTGGGATGTGCTTCCCATGAAGGTGGCCCCCAGTTCAGTTCTCACCCCCTGGTTCAGTCCCTGGCTCAAGGGGGCATGCCTCCTATGCAGGAGGCCCCCAGTCCAGTTCCCCCTCTGTGCGGCCCCTGCCCACCTGTGTGGAACAAAACCATGTTGAAAACTGATGATGTGCAACTGTGGAGACTGCTCTGGGCCCTCCCCCTTCTCTCTATCTCTCTGTCTCTGTCTCTGTCTCTGTCATAAACAATAAAATAAGTCTTAGAAAAAAGAGGAGTTTGTGTTGGGCCTCATTCAAACCCATCCTGGGCCACATGCAACCCACAGGTCGCAGGTGGAACAAGATTGATCCAGAATCTCCATGAGCCCTGTTACTGCTTTGACCAATATAATACATTGGAAGCAATGCTAGACTTATTTACAGGCCCAGGTTTGAGACACTGAAAGCTACTATCTCTTTGGAATTCCTGTTGAATGCCTTGAGCCACAATGGAATATGACCAGCCTGAGACAAATGTGCTGGAGAAAACACGGGTAAATGCTCCTATTGAGAAACCCTCCTGAGCCCTGTGTCACAGGCTTCCCTGCCAAGGCACCAGACATGTGGGTGACACTGTCTAGGACCCACCTGATCATCTCATCCACCAGCTGAGTATCACCCAGTGACCTCAGTCAACGCCACATGGAGCATTGCCCAGCTGACACAAAGCCAAGAGAAATCATCGAATAGTTGTGCTAACCCATAAGTTGCTGAGTAATTTGTGATGCAGTCGTAGATAACACAACCAGAAAACGTAATGAAGTAAAACAAAACAACTTTCTCTGTGCCCTAGTGAAGGATCTCCACTAAGAATTTTTTAGTTGTAAATAACAGGAAATTCTACTTAGTGGCTGGAACAGATAACAGAAATCCAGAACTCAGCTATCAGGGATGCAGACTCCCTCTATCTTCCTGCTCTGTGTCCACAGAGGATTATGACTGTCCCCCAAGCCATCACTGCGGGGTCCATGGCAATGAAAGGACACTAGGGTAAAGCAGTAACAGAATAAAGTCCTGTGAGATTGCCAGGCAAACCTGCTGCTTTTGAAACGTTTTTCTGCAGGTTTCATTGAATGCCGTTCCCTTGCATTTCATGGGCTGGAGGTGGGTCACATGGGGGCACCTCTAGCTGCAAGGGAATCTGAGAAGGCACATTGTCATCCTCATTATAACTGAAGTCCTGTGAGCAAGGAAAAAGGGATATTGGATACGTAATTAATGTGTGCCACAAGAAATTCTTCTTGTCCTGGCGTCTCAAGCTCAGAAGGCGCTGCTTGCTGAGACAGCTCTCAAATGCCATATAAATACCACGTGCTGACCAATTGCACTGCTGGAGAGTTTGGGGTTAGGGGTAGGATCTAAATTCCCACAGAGAAATGGTTGCAAGCAGAAATCTCTTTAGAAGGGTAGGTGAGGGCATGTATCTTGAAGCTGAACTCTCCTGACAAGTTCACTGTTGTCTGCTTACATTGCACATTCATTTCGGATGGCTTAAAGAAGCCTTTAATTTTTTGTAAGGGAGGAACTGACCTCTCCTCACAATGCACCTGTTGGAACTGGCACGGTCTTCTTGGGCCGTGAAACACCCACCACCACAGCTACTCTAAAGAGTGATTTGAAATGTGCTTTTTAGGCATATAAAAGGTCCTAATAACTAGGTCAACCTATAAGCATAATTTGTGCACATCTTTGCATGACAAATGAACAAAGATGCAGATCCACTTTCCATAGTGCCCCCCCCCCCACACACACACACACACATTGCCAAAATGGAGGCTTGTCATGTTTGGCACAAGAATTCTTTTTTTTTTAAAAACAACCTCATTTCCAATCCAAATACCTCACATGCTCTTGAATGGGTAACACGGCCTAAATGTTAATGAAGCAGTTCTACTCACTCAGCGGCATGAGCAACAAAAGACTGGCTTTTCAAGACACAGCTGTCCACAATTACACTGGTGGGTGGAGCTGACTGATAGTCAGCATCTTAAAACTATGGTTGTGGAGTCTGTTGGACTGAAACCATTCCAGACTCCAGGGAAGACAGTAAACCCCTATGTATTTGGCAGATAAAAGAATGGGGTATTTTGGTTAGCTGGGTATCCCCACCCAGCTCAGACACAAATGAAAAAAATGTGTAAAGATGTCAGAATGGTACAAAAAGCTCTTACGAATGATATTGGCTCTGACCTCCCCTTCTCTTGATGTGGGGATTCAGATAACATTTCAGGGCCTGCCAGGGCTGCAAGGATTTCACAGTGTCAGGGTAAATATTTTTTAATTGGAATTTTCTGCTTACCTATATTTTTTATAAACTGAAGTTTATCTTATTGTATTCTGGTTACTTATACGAAAGGGCTCATATTCTGGCTGAGGAGTGCTCCTTTGAGAATTACTGCTTCTTACCCCAACACACACACACACACCTATCTACATAGCTGTAGTATGTGGCCCTTTGCTCAGAAGTCATTGGACCAGGAATAAGCCCTGACCAAAAAAGAGATAACTGGATGCTCTATCCTGGAAAGTTGGAATTCAGAGTTCAGAGAAAGCCCTATAGTTTCCTTAAGAAAAAGACATGAGAACTTGTGACCATGTTTTCCTTTGTTCATAGATACACCAAGAGCTGGATAGGAGAGAAAGAAAAGTAGGAGGTAATAATGCTGAGTGAAGCACCAACTAGAAACCATGTAGCCCCAGAAAGAGACCCCCTGAATGGCCGCCAGGTTCCCAATAGCTTCTAGTTCCTAGTTCTTGCCCTCCTGCCCCCATGATGCTTGACTGCCCTCCCTGCTCTCGGTTTCCGTGGGAAACCCTTGGATCATTCCCTTTTGACATAGCTGAGTGGTTTGGCAGAGGCTGTCAATTGCCCATCCAATATTCTCCATGTCTTCCTCACTGACTGACAGCAATTTTATTCAGAGCAACTAAAATGACCACAGTTCTCAGCCTCTCTCGTAAGTGGGGTAATTGTCATTGGACGTCACTGGGTGAGGCTTCTAGGATATAGTCACACGTTGGTACTCGATTGCTTTGAAGCGTGTTGAATTCTGTAGTTGATGCATTTTGACATGAAAATACTGTCCTGGTGTTAACTTCCAGTTTTTTAGCCCCCCCCCCACTTGGTATATCACATTTTGTTTATCTATCAGTGGACGTTGGGCTGGTCCCCCCATTGTGAAAGACGCTGCTAGAAACATTGGTGTATAAATAGCTCTTCGAGTTCCTGCTTTTTAAGATTTATATTGCTTTTCACAGACAGACAGAGAGACAGAGAGAGAAGGGGGAGGGCCCAGAGCAGTCTCCATAGTTGTACGTCATCAGTTTTCGACATGGTTTCATTCCACACAGGTGGGTGGGGGCCATGCATGGAGGAAACTTGGCTGGAGGCCTCCCACATGGGAAGCTTACACCAGTTCAGCATTTGGGTCTGCGAGAGCAGGGGCCGGGATTCGATCCTTGGTCTCCAGGGCTGCAAAGTGAGTGCTTAGCCTGCTGAGCCATCTCGGCTTCCCCGAGTTCCAGCTTTTAATTCTTTGAGTATATACCCAGAAGTCAATTGCTGTAAATCTATGTGTAATGATTTTGAGGAACAGCCATGTTACTGCCTTTTCTTATTTTTGACACTATTGTTAATATACTTATCTTTTAAATTTTATTTTCAGATTGTTGTTTGTGTATAGAAATGTAATTGGTTTTATATTGATTTTGTTAAAAGTTCCTATTTAAATATTGAAGTTCCCATTGGGGTGTAGTACTTGCAAGGTTATCCCTTTCCTTCTTTTTATATACGGTCCTGAAGTGGCATGCCGCTCCACTCACTAACATCTCTTTTATCCCTCCCAAGCTGAAACCCAAGTTTTATGGACTAAAATGAGAACACGAAGATATTCAAAATCCCCAGCTGCAGTCACAATGTTCCAGAAGTCAGGAGTCAAGAGCCACATACCCAGTGAAACCCCTTTGCCGACTTAGCCAGCAGGTGCCTGAGGCTCTGCTGATTTGGGGCTGAAATCAGGAGACAGCTGAGCTTTTCGGAATCCTCAGATCCAGGGCAAGGAAGACTTTGCTGTGTGCTTTGGGATAAGAAGACACGACAGAATGATTCACAGAGTGTTAGAGCGTCTCCCATGACTCTTCTGGACCCATGACCCAATCCTACCCAAGATCCCATCCTCTACTCCTGGGCTGACCATATTTTCTTGGAACAAAAGTAGGATGTTGGGATGAGAAAAAATGGGATGGGGTTCTGTAATATCCCATATTCACAAAAAAGTAAGATGATGAAGTTTTATTACATGAAGAATGGAACTAACAATTATACTTCAGTGACAGAACTCACACAAAAATTTAGGTAGACGTAGAAGGGGACTGTATTTTACCACGATCATCGTATAAATATTTCTCTAATGAAGTAATCTTATGCAGCAAATTTCAGTCTTTCTGAATACACACACATACACACACACACACACACACACACAAAAATGAACACCCCAACTGCTATCACAAGCTGGTATATGCTAATGTCCCACTGGAGAGTTCCACTGTAATAAAAAGTTAGCTAACATCCTTGTTGAAACAAAATATGAGTCTGAAAAGTTTGACTCAAGCTGACTGTAGGGCAGAAAGAATCTCTATGAGTAGAATGACGGTAGAAATAACAGTAAGACTCACAGCCACTGCACCCCACACTCGTAACCTGATGGAAGCAAACAGCCAGGTGAGCCCGTTCAGTAAGTAGTTTATGTGAGTCCAGACCTCCTGGCTCCCCACGCTGAAACAGGCTTAGCAACGGCCTCTTGAATTCCCCGCCACTGCAGACAAGCATAGGGGGCGGTATCTGATCATCTCTAGCACAAGAAGCCTGGCGCTGACCAGATAAAGTCAATGGAACTTTCTCTTTCATCACATTAGTATAATGATATCTTGGAATATGAACACCCCAGAACTCGAACAACTTGGAATCTGAACAAAAAAATCAAGCAAATTTTCGGAATCTGAATACTGCTTTAGAATCCAAATGCCAACATGTTTGTGTGGAACATATTGGCTGTACAGCCCATAGCTTTATCTGAATGCACACTAATTGTCCGTGTGAGGTTACTTCAAGAGTTGTGCGGGGGAGTTGGTCTAACACAGGTTGTGTAGGCAGCAGCCCCTACCCCATCGTAATGTACCACCAAGCCTTTGCTATAGTTACCTCTGGGCCTCTGGAGAGAGACCCTGGAACCAGTCCCTCTGTTGAAATCAAGGACCTTCTTAGCATGTGGTCAAAACCCCGGCAGCTGTTGAGAAGTCGCACCCCAGTAAAGCCCTAAGTGACAGGTGTGTTAAGTTGTTTGATGATAACATCATGGAACATTTCAGAAAAATGCAAAAAGGTCGCCAACATCAGACCACTTGGGAATGTTGGTTCTCAAAAGCAAACACAACCAGTGACCCAAGCCTCTATGAGTGGTCCCATAGTAAAGTGCATTAACAAAGAATGCAAATGCCCGAAGTTATCGTGGGAGATGCCTCTTCTTCCTCTTCCATCTCTTCAAGCATCAACATGTGTCATCGTCATTATTATTTATTTAAATATTATTATTACTTGTTAATATTTTACCTTAAAATTAATATTTTACTTCAAATCCAGTGTATTTACTGTAAAAATAATTTAAAAAATTTGAATTTGTGGCACCCAGGAACAGATTCGTCCTTTTTCTATTATTTAAAAGGGAAAACCTTGTCTTGGAACTCGAACGTTTTGGAACTCAAACAGGGTTCTGGGATGGATTAAGTTCGAAGTCCAAGGCATCATGGTAGTTTTAATGCACACATTGATGAGCCTAAAGCCTTATGGTAAATAAACAACCTGCATTCAGTTTTTTACAAAAAATTTAAAACAGGACAAAATTGACATTTATATTAAAACAATGGGACAGTCAAGAAATATGAAAAAAAGGAACTATCTTATTTAAAATGGTGTGTATGATCAGCCAATCTAATCCCCCACCTCCCATTGAAAAACCCACCTTAAACCAGACTTCAGAGTCTCAGCAAATATCCCAACTGCCTTCCTCCCCTAAGACATCATCAAGCCCCACCCACCAAGGTTCCTACCATTCTCCCTCCCACAGTGAGCAGTCAGCTGAACGTTGTCTTATCAACACTTCGTTTTGATTTTATGGGGAAGAACATTCAACACGACTGAGAGTGAATAGGCAAAACTTAAATCTATCATTGAGTGACGGTAATGTAACTTGTCTATGAATAGCATCAATTTGGGTATTGCAGAGAAATTTGATATTAAATAATTCTATGGAATTTTAATTTTCATGTATGCAATTACAGTATTTGGAAATATGTGATAAAGCATTTAGGGGTTAGGTGTCATGATGATCTATAATTTGTGTTCAAATAAATAAGAATTGGGGAAGCTGGGATGGCTCAGAAGGTTAAGAGCTCACTTTGAAGCCCTGGGGACCCAGGATTGAATCCCGGCTCAGGCCCAGGTGGACCCATATGCTGAGCTGGGGTGTGTCCCCAGTTCAGTTCTTGCCGGGACCTATGCGGGAGGCTCCCGGCTCAGTTCCTGCCCTGTGCAGCCCTGTGCCCACCTGTGGAGTGAAACTATATGGAAAACTAATGTCAACTATGGAGACTGCTCTGCCCCCACCCCTTCTCTCTGTCTCTCTCTGTCTCTGTTTCTCTCTGTCAAAAATCAATAAAATAAATCTTTAAAAAAAAGAACTAAAAATATATTAATATATTTTCATGCATACACACATGAAGAACACAAATATGACACATGTACATACAGAGAGGAGGAGAGAGTAAATATATACGTATATGACTACATACATATACATATATAGTATATAGAGAGG
>PVKE010004781.1:0-21391 GCA_004027555.1 Craseonycteris thonglongyai
AAAAAATTAAATTGCATTTTAAGTTAGTAAAAATCTATCTTGAAAAAGTGTCGGAAAATCGAATTTTTTAGGTACCGCATGTACGGAATGCTGCTATCAAAAGTTGGGTCTGGAAATTTATTTTCTTCATGAGCCTATATCTCGAAAACTTAATACCGGTAAGTGATTTAAAAAATAAAAAATAGTTTTGAACATATATTTTACTTACCTACCCATACCTCGCCGGAATGCACCTTATACTGAAACACAGTGTATAAACATAGCATGCATTTCACACCCCTTCTTCCCCCTTAGACTACGCCTATGACAACAAGTCGATCGCGACACACTTTTAAGACAAAAAGTAGATCTTATATACAGAAAAGTTGGCCACCCCTGTTATAGACCATAACAGTACAAAAGTAATTTAATTAGTAAAATTGGAATTGAAGAGTGGGAAGAGAGATGGAAGGTGCACTAATTTGCACACATTTAATAGCAGAGTCAATAGGCACTGAGGTTGGCACACTATAAAATAAGAAGAATGTTATTTAAGTCAAAAACAAACACAAAAAGAACTAAAAATAAGAGAACCAAAAATCAGGAGGCAGAAGTGGGAAAGGACAAGTGAGGAACCAATCATCAAAGAAGGAGTCAACAGATACTATTCAAGGTCAATCAAAGAAGAACTAAAAGTATAGTGTCCAATGCTATTCTGGTAACTACAGAAGAAACTAACAGGCGGCTGCTTTGGGGTTAGGGGTTAGGATCAGCTGGAACAGAAGGCATTTACTTTTTATTGTATACTCTTCTGTTCTTTTGAATTTTTAACCATATGCATGTCCCTTGTAATTAGAAAAAACCACTGGTCTGATTTTGTGGGTAGCATAACACAGAAGGATCAAAGAAGTTGACGTTCACTAGTTATGAGCTAGATGTCCTAGTCAAGAGATCTAACCTTTGTGAGGCTGTTTTCACAGCAGCAAAATAAGGAAAACGTCTTCCTCACAGGATGGTTTTGAGCCAATGAAAAGAAGTAATCTGATTCTGCATGAACCTAGTTCAGTGCCAGACTTATTTCTCAATACATATTAATGAAAGATTGCTTAGCCCCTTTTCCATTCTTAGAGATGCTGCACAGCCACCTCTAAGGGATGTGCCTCAGAGGAAGGAAGCTCTCTCTGGAATCCTGTGCCAGGCTAGCACGCCTTCCTATGACATCAAATGGGTCAGTCTCTAAGAACTTCTGCTTTTCAATTTTCAAACTTTAAATGGACACTTTGGCTCAAAAACAGGACTGAGGTTGCAAAAGGAGACACAACTGAAAACAGGAAGCTATACCAGCTCCACATTCTCCAAAGACTTCAGGTCAAATCCACATATAGACAGCAAGAAAGCTAAGCCTGCTCTGTGCCTAAACCTGATGAGATATAGTACTGTCAACAGCCAAAACCATCCTCACCCCTGGCCTGGGCTGGTACCTAGGGACCTGTGAGTGGGACTGAACTCCCTTGGGATAAGGGGTTGTCCCTATTAACATGCAAATATTCCTAGGAGTAATTTATCAGACTTTCCAGTGTACTTAACCCAGAGGACAGAGCCACTGAAAAGAGGCTCAAAGATAGACAACTCCCCAGAGACAGTAGTCTCAGGAAGGAGCCCGGTGCAGCCAAGCATCAGGGTGCTAGAAGTTAAGGCAGATGTACATATAGAAGGATATTTGTCACCTACTTTAAGGCACTGCCTAGTACCATGCCTGGTCACACATTTGCACGTGCAGTCCAGGTGCAAATAGCATTGGTCAGGCTCACTCTTCTCCTCAGCTGCTCGGGCCAGTATGATAAATACCTCTAGGCCAGAGCTTCTCAAACTTTAATGTGTATCTGGGGCTCTTGTTAAAATGCTAATTCAGATTCAGTAGGTTTTGGGTGGGGGCAGATTCAGCATTTCTAACAAGCTCCCAGGTGACTGACGCTGGTGGTCTGCTGACCATACGTGGAGTAGAAAAGGGCTAGAAAATCCCTTCCTTTGCAATGTCCACCATACTATCCCCAGCTCTCATCAACAACCCCAAAAGCAATAGTGTCCTAGCTGGGGAAGAGGCAACATACAGTGGTTCTGATAGCAGAGCAGGGCCCTTGGAGCCAGACAGACATGAATTCAAACTTCAGTTCTGTCACTTAGTAGCTATGTGACCTTGGGCAAATCATTTAAGCCAGGCATGTCCAACCTGCAGGCCCGGGCAGCTTTGAACACGGCCCAACACAAACTCTTAAAACATTATGAAAATTTTTTTTTTTAAGATTTATTTTACTGTTTTTGACAGAGAAAGACAGAGAAAAGGGGGAGGCCCCAGAGCAGTCTCCATAGTTGTACATCATCAGTTTTCAACATGGTTTCGTTCCACACAGGTGGGCAGGGGCTGCACAGGGCAGGAGCTGGGCTGGGGCCTCCTACATGGGAGGCACGCCCCCTCGAGCCAGGGGCCCAACTGTGGGGCAAGAACCGAACTGGGGGCCTCCTGCATGGGAAGCACACCCCATTTCAGCATATGGATCTGCATGGGCCTGGGCTGGGATTCAATCCTTGGTCTCCAGAGCTGCAAAGTGAGCGCTCAACCCACCGAGCCATCCCGGCTTCCCAAAGATTTTTTTTGTGACATTTTCTTTTCTTTTTAACTCACCAGCTATCATTAGTGTTAGTGTAGTTTATGTGTGGCCCGAGACCATTCTTCTTCCAATGTGGCCCAGGGAAGCCAAAAGGTTGGACAACCCTGATTTAAATCTCTCTATCCCTGAGATGCCTCAATTGTCAAATAGTGATAATATCTACCTTACCGAGAGGCTGCCGAGATTAAAAATAATGTAGCAAAGCATTTAACTTGCCACCTCCACTAGATGGTCTCTTTGTCTTACTCCATCTTGTGCTTAACTACCAGGACAATCTCCCTCAAATCTGCATTCATCACTTCAGTGTATTGCTTCAAGAATGTTTTAATGACTACCAAATCAAAGGTAAACTCCTTAACTTCACTCAGTATTCAGCTCCCACTGCCCATATGCACACACTTCCCAGACCCCTTGTATTCCTTCCTATTCAGCAACACCTCCGGTTATTATCTTCTGCAGGCAAATCACCTCTGTGCCACCATTAAAGGAGACATAATATTTAGAGATTTAGGAAACTCCTAAGCAATCACCTGGTCCAAAATCTTCATTTCACGAATCAGAAAGTAAAACTCCAAGGTAAGTAACTCAGCCTCAACAATAAAATTATTAGCAATCAGTATGAAAAGCCTGTCTTTGGACTTCCACTCTTTTCTGCATCTTTTCCCACTTGCTCCCCAGCAAACCTCAGGAACCATGGGAAGCTCACCTAAATAAAAGGCCCTCTCTCCACAATTTATGCCACAATCTCTCAGAAGGTAGCATAAAGATTATGCTTTGGTTTATTCAACATGATGCCAAAACATACGACTCACTGAGTTAACAAATTAAGGAAGAAAATCAATGAAACCAATTATCTGCCTTGCTATAGACCAAATCAATTGAATATTATAACACATACTAGTTACTATAACATGTACTAATTAAATATTATAACACGTACTAAGTTACTAGAGCTTAGATTGCTAATTACCTTATTTTAGGTGATTGTCTTCTCTTTCCATCTAGATTACATGTCTCTTCAAAATAAGAACTTTGTTCTTTATTCATCTTTAAATTCCCCATTGCCCTGTCAAGGGATCTTGCTCCTTTCTTCATGTACTGTGTAAATAACTTTCAATTGACTGTATTAAAGATGCATTATATTTTATAATGTTGAGTTTTACTACCTTACAATATTTCTTATCTAATCTACTTTCTTATAGTCTTATTTGCCCACATTGTTTTATTCTGATATATTTTCCCATTCAATGGCATAAAACTTAGAAAGATGATTCTCAATGGCTATGTGTTTTTATTTATTCATGTATAACTTTGTAGCATAAAAATATTTCACTTCTGTGTACTTTATATCTCCAATCACACAATATACATATTGAGTGTTAAAAACATGTCTTTTACTTTTTACCGTTTTCCCAAACTATACCCTCTCACTTCCACCAAAGTACTTGAAGCTATACTATCTATACACATTACAGAAGGACTAAAATAATCATGGTTCTTATACTGTTTTAACACATACAACCTATATATTGAAATAACAGAAAAAATAAAAACCACAAAAATGAAATATATGTTATATACAATCTCAACTAATAAATTCTCAGAATACAATTTTAAGTATCAAAACCATATACTATTGTAGAAAAACATTTACCCTAAATGTTATGTTATTGAAAGAACCTTTTTTGCCTGATTTTAAACATTATTTCATATTCTGCTGGATTACTGCTGTACCTAATTTTACACACAAAAAAATCTTGCTCAAAAGTTTGATGTGCAGTATGTAAAAATTTACACATTAAATGTATGTGTGCACACATGGATTTATAGCTAAGCTTATTTTAGATGCATTTGAGAGTTCATTATTTATAGGCATCTTGGAGATAATCCTTTTAGGGCAATACTTTGGAAGTGATTCATATGTTTTATAAATCCAATTTTTCATACCTAGATTTTCTTAAAGAAAAGTATACCAAAAGAAAAAAAAATCATTATTTACTATTATAAATTATGTTCAATAGAGCTTTTTTTCTTAATATCCAAGCTCTAAAAAACAGTTCCATTCCTAAACTAATATTTCTTTCATATAAACCCATAGGTTTATGCCCTATGCAATGTCCACAGTTTTCAGTAACTGGTGTTATTTGGGAATTTTTAGTTAGGAAGATACCAGGACAATAAATGACTGTTTTATCTCTTTAGCTTCATTTTAGCCCTCCTCTATTCACACCCTAGAGGTTCCAGCTTCTTATCCGCAAAGTGATTATGCTCTAGGACTGAATCAGATTTGTAGCAAATGTCCACTGGGATCCTGCGACCTAGCATTGACGGGCAGAACCGATACGTCTCCTAGCTCACTAAATCCTTTCCCCTTACCTCAGGGACTTTCCACAATGCTATATGGTTAGAAGCTTTCTTCCACAAATGATGAAAATAAATGAAAAATGATTTCAGAATAGAAAAATGGAAACCCAAGTCATTACACAGCATCTAAAGGCTACTCTGCATCTACCACCTTAGTGCCCAAACATTCTAACACATACAATAAGGGATATTCCTCTTTAAGGTTTTAAGTCTCATTATCTCTAATTTTATCCAATTTTACTAATATGCACCATTTATTATTAACACTTCAATATATTCAGGCACACAATAGCATAAAACTTCTAACAGTGATCTATAATAGTCTAGAACTCATTTTGCTTTGTTTTGAATTTTCAGGAAAGAAATAAAGCACAAGCTAATAAAATAAAATTTCTAATAAGTATGATTTTTTACATAAAAATTACCATATCAAAATAAAACTAATAACAGTCATGAAAGTCATGCAATCATTTACAAATAAAATAGCAACTCTTACTCTTTTTCTTAAAAGGTAATTTAGCATATCATTCTTCTCCTTTTTTGCTATTGGTCTTAAAATGTATTTCTCCTCAAAAAACAAACAAATAAATAAAAAGCATGCCCAAAGAGAGAGAGAAGAAAAAATTACAAAGTATAATATTTTTTAAGATACAAACTGTACAAAAATCTGTCACCATCTATGTTACAATTCTAGTCATCAATAAGGTACTTTTTTTCAATGCACCACTCAAAAATCAATTATATCAACTCTTTTGTATAGAGAAGCAGCACACCTTTCAGGCATCTAGTATTAATGAGTAGACATGACTATAAAATCTCCATCTATTTCTCTGACAAAGCTGTGGCTACTCTAGTCTCTCATTGAAATTCCATTAATCTGGTGTACCAAGGTCCAATGCGAAAATCAAAACTCCATCTAACCCTTTATCAGCTCACAATAACCTACAAGTGAACTCTGCCTGTTAGCATGCAGCAACTTATGATTTTGCTATCAATCAGGCAGTTGGCCAATAAAAAAAAAAAAGAGAGAGAGAGGCAGGCTGGAAACAGCATGTCTGGCAGGGTTGGGAGACTTTGTTTTTGTTTTCTGTTTTCATCCCCTTTCAATTTCTATAGGATATCTAGACCTTGTGAGATTATGCATTATTCTCCTTGGCTGTGATTTAATTGCTACCAGCAATCAAGTCGAAGCATCACTGAAGTGTGCTTGAATTTCATTAGAAGATATAACTTATGCTACTTTCCTACAGTACCTAATAAACCATAAAGAAACCAAAACACATATGGCTTGAGGGAATAACTGGAAAATTAGGTAGCCATTTGGGAACTGGGTGAACTTTTGAACCAGAGGAACAGAGAAAAAGAAATATTAAAGGAAAAGACAGACTTAGAATACACACAGAGATGTGCAGGTTTGACCTTTTCAGAACCTGGAAAATTACATTAACATTATGAAAAATACATATCATATTTAGAGTCCATAATCCATCAAAGTTCACATACTTTGTTAGTGCCTACCATAAGGTAAAAGTCAAAAGGACAAAACAACAATCTGATTTGACAAAAGGCCTTTGGGTGACCTGTGCTAATTTAGTTATACTTACTGTTAAATGCATTATCTTTTTATAATTAATATATCATTGGACTGAGTTCACATCATGAAGGAAAATATATTCAGCACAGGAAAGAGAACATATACAAACTCTCACTTGCAAAGAGAAAAACTGGTAATGACTAGATGATATTTTAGTGTTAAAAGCCCAAGTGGTAGTTTTAAAAGTAATTTATAATATTCTTAGAA
The DNA here is from genome assembly GCA_004027555.1 of Craseonycteris thonglongyai. NCBI lineage: Eukaryota > Metazoa > Chordata > Mammalia > Chiroptera > Craseonycteridae > Craseonycteris > Craseonycteris thonglongyai. The sequence goes on from PVKE010004781.1 coordinate 6,814, forward strand.
GAAAATGTAAAACGATCAAAAATGGTATTATTTACACACCAAAACTGAATAATGCTGAAAGTTAATTTTTCAGTCTGCTTAAGAATTGCCCACATGAACAATTTTTTCTTTATATTCAGAACTTTGTACAATGTGTAGCAATAATAATCATATCCATTTTATGTTGATTTTTACATTTTGATAAGCATTTAATTTGTTTATAAGGAACAGATTTCTTCCTCTTATATTTTCCTATTTATTAATATTGTTTTAAAGATGTACATTTGTCTTCAATCACACTTACCATCTGAAAGTTGACTTATCCCTGTACTGTAATAAGAAAAATGCACCAATAGTTAACAAAAAAATTAATGTTATACATAAATGTTATTAAATGATATTGAATAATTGATAAAGTAACCTTTTAACAATAAATATTTTCATGCTATTGATGTATTTCCTATATATTTGGCTATGAAAATAAACATATAATGAATTATCTATTCATAAAAAAGAAAGTACAATAATTATGTAAATGCACTATAATTTAATAACAATTCACTTTTTCTAACAAGGCACTGGCTCTCATAGATATTTAATTCTTGGATTTCTTAGTTTTCAATTTTTTTTAAGAATGCACATAATGTTCCCTTGCACATCAAAATATTTATGCTTTTTGAGAAACCCTGAGTATATATATTCTATGTATATATGTGTGTGTGTGTGTGTGTATTCTCTTGAGTATAAATATTTTGTGTCTGTATATGTACATATACACACATGCTCATTTCTACTAACATTTTACAGAGAAGCAAAATAAATTATTATAATGTGTTTGAAAAACAGTTCAATAATTCATTGTTTTATGTGAAAATATTACCTCATCATTTATAAAATATTGTCTATTAGAAATGCTTTTGAAAATCAGGTTAGAAAGGGTAATGCTCTGTTTCAGATAGTGACTGAAAAGAAATATGCATCTTTAAAAAAATATATATATATATATACACACACACACACACACACATATATATATATATATAAGAAAATATAAGAAAAAGAAATCTCTTTCTTTAAAAGGAGAAATTAAATGTTTGGCAAAATGTAAAATTCAACATAAAATGGATATGATTAGCACTGCTACATATAGTACAAAGTTCTGAATATAAAGAAAAGATTGTGTTGTTCTGAATCAGTGGTTAGAATGTTTATCACTTATGCATGTACTTGACTTATCCCAGTTCTGCAATAGACATAATTTTATACCTCATAAAAGCAATTTATGTTTCCAAAGGGAATAATCTGGATAACATAAAATGTCGAGTGCTCTGTTGCAGGAAGCATATTTTCATTCAGCAATTGTATTTAGAGATGGAACTGCACAGTTTGATCATCATATAGTGGCAGAAGGCATTATTCATTTCTATGTCTACGTGAAACTCTGAATGCCACAAATTAATATGCATGGATAATTTATTGATACACATTCTTAGTTTATAACTACATATCAGCCTTCCAAGGTCCCTATAATGCAGACGCACTCAATGGGCTATGTAAGAGAAAGTACACACTACACCAAAAACAAGTTTTACAACTTTGGCAAGTTTTTAAGCATTACTAAGATAAACAATCAACTTTATTGCTAATTCAATTAATACAAAGCACAATAATGTAGTAACTGCATGAAGCGGGGCATTTTTAGATGACAATCAGAAAAATAAAAATGCATAGTAAAAGAAGCATTTGATGAAAACCTGTCTCAATGTGAGAAGGCAATGTAGGAATAATTGATTTAATATTTTATGAACTCATTATGTATGAAGTTTTCAGGGAAAAAAAGAGATCAAAAACCTTTTCCATTATTTATAAAATAAATAATATAACAAGCCATTAGCAGCATAATAAAATTAAGCAAGAATCTGATAATATTAAATTAACCAACAAACTTACTAGTAATATTCATACAATGATGCAAACACACTTCCAAAAATTCTAGTGAAGAAAATTTCCTAGAAAAAGAAGGAACTACATACTGAGGAAAACCACTAGAGAGAGCTCTTCTGTTCCTTAAAAGGTCTGGTAAAGATAAGTTAACTGAAGCCTCTGCATTTATCTGCTTTCTGACAAGACCCCCACCTGGACACACGACATTGTTTTGTGTTAAGAGTGTCAAGAAGAATAGTCTATGGGAAAATATCACATACCATCAGAGGGACCTTCGTCATCTTTATCATATCTTTCGGAGGCTAATGAAATAGTATCTGGGGCCCCAGCAAAAGGATCATCGTATTCATCTCCGTCTTCTGTATCACCTATGGAAGAATCAGAGAGAAGCCTTTCATAATTTAGCCATTTTTAAAAAATGTTACTTTGTCATAAGTGGTAAATTTTCCCATTAAATTCAGTCACTGTCATGGGGTGGGGGGGGGACATTTTGAACTATAAAAACAGGTCCTATTTTAGTGTCTATCCACTGTAATTTAGATAAAGTAAAAGTTTTTTTAAGGTTAGTCTATAACTGATTTTTCTGGTACAAAAGGATACAAGTTCCAAAATTATGATGGTCTCTACAAAGATGAATACAAAAAAAGTGGAAGCAGGGTAAAACAAGGTGTATATCCACAATAAACAAACAAACAAATGAAACCAAAATAATGACGACAAAAAAACAAACAAACAAAAAACATGATCACAATAGATGTAAAAGTTCAATTTGCGTACCATTTACCTATTCCATATTTGAAAAATTATGAGTAGAAACTGATAATTCAAAACCAATGAACATTTTATGCTTTCATTAAAAATCATAGGATAACATCAGAAGGGATTAAAAAATGGTAACATCCCTGAATGAAAACTGAAGGTGTCTACTTTATCTTGCTTGAAGTTAAAAAGTTTATATGAGTTTTAAAGTAACTTTTCCCATAAAGGATTCTTGCTCTTATAAATGAAACTGAGTATTTTTAATCTACTGTAAAATGTGCTGCTAGTTTTCTACACAGTTTCCAAATGCCAGGTAGGTAGGTAGGTAGGTAGGTAGGTAGGTAGGTAGGTAGGAAAAGTGAGTTGGTTTGAAATCATTAAATCTTGTGCTTTGGGTTTTTACCACATACTCATTAAAAACAATTAAAAAAAAAAAGAATGATTCAGATATTTGTTAGCCCAGTTATATATAAGCATTCATTTTTCACCCATATTCAACAACAAAGTAAAATATATACTCAATACTATATCAATTATCTGTTAATTCTAGTTACCTGTTTACAATTCAAGAGAAAACCAATCACGTTAGGGATTACCCAAAAAGTTTGGTGAAAATCTCCACAGGGCGCTAGGGTATCTATAGAATTACTCTGAGACCATAACTGCTGAGCAGATCAAGACTAAAGCTACTAGTCTCTCCAAAAAGATATCTGTATCCTCTGACATCCATCTGATGGGTAGCACCCAGTCTTCACCATATTTTTGGTAGAGGAAATAGCCTCTTTCAAAACAACACTAGTAATTTTAAAAAATCAACAGTCATCTTTATTTTCTTATAATTATGATATTTCATCAGCATTTGTCATCCTTATCCTGAAAATGAAGATAGGAATATCTCCCAACAAGACAATAAGAACAGAATATAGAGATGACTATCTTATTGTCCTTAGTAATTCCACCATTGGGCGCACCATACATGGTAACATTTCTTCCCCAATTAAAATTCCAAGGAACACACACAAATACTACTGATTCTTCAGGTCTTAGTTTCTCTTTCTTATGAGATGGTCAAAGTATTTTTCAGAACATTCCATGATCCTTTATAATATTTCTCTTATAGAAAGAACAGTGCTCTAATTTTAAACATGAGGTAAGATAAGAGAGAGACCCTCATAAAGCACTGGTAAAAATATGTTTGGATATGGAGTGATAGCTCATGGAATATGCAGTAGTAAAGATCACAAAATTCTCAACTGCTCTAAGGTACAAGGGTATCCTTATATTCTTATTAAAGCAAGAATTTGTATGATGTGAAATATCTATGGCTATTTCATATTATGAACTGTAAGTCTTCCTGTGAAAATAAAAGTATTAGGATACTTCAAATACATCACCAGAACTTAGCACTTAGCATAGTATACTAAATTATTATGAATATAAAAATACAACAATAAAATCAGTGATTATTTGGAAAGGATTTTGAAAAATATCCAAATGTTCAGACTTAAATCTATTAAACTCTAAGCAGGAAAAAAATTAAAACAAAAAGTTTTGAAAATCAGAGTTAGTTTGTTATCCTTTGATAATATCCACTATATATTTATATGTATGTCCATGTATACACACCAATCTACATTTATACATATACACATAGCAAAAAATATTATTATTAAAGCCATAAATTCAATAATATCTGAGTTACAAATATTCTACACAAATTGGTCACCCACATGTTAAAGACCCCTGTGATTTGGTTTGGTTTTTAATAAAAACACATTTCAAATATATATATTAAGGTGAAACTGTCTTCAGCTTACCCATTCATTCTAAGACGTTCAGCTCTATTTCAAATGTGTTTTTTTTAAATCCGTGTGGTATTTATATTTATCTAAGACAAAATAAATTAGATACTGCTACTGGAATAATTTCTTCCTTTTTTTTTTTTTTTAAGCTTTCCTTGAATTAACTCCGAAAGTAAAGAATAAGAATCTCTGTGGTATGTATACAGGGTTATTCCCTGTTTAACCTGCATTAAGTTGAAAGGACACATCATTTTTCAAAATGGCTTTCTTCCTTTTAATGTTGTTCCAGCGATGATCCATCCCTTTCCCCCACCCCACCACCCTGATTAGTTTTTTCAACCCCTGAAAGAGCTGTTGTATTATAAGGAGCTTTAATTGAACACAGGGGTCGCTGTTGAGTAACTAGTGCAAAGCATTTTTTTTATTTTTTTTTTTCCTTCTCCCCAGGGACTATTTGTAGCTATACCTGCAAAGACTTCTATAAATTAAAGGGGAAATGTTCAACTTGTGTTTATGTAATAGAAAACTGAACTCCAAAGCAATGATGGGCATCAGGTAAACGTATCCAATACAATTTACGGGCATAATTGAAAGCATTACAGCCTAATCAGACATCTAGAAGAAAAGCATGTTCAAATGAAACGTCTACAGAATCGTTAGTTGGCAGCCATTCTATTACAATCACACATAATGTCAGTGGTGCCTTGAGCCTGTGCCAATGACAACAGCATAAATTTTGCATCTCATTTCTGTGGTCATAAAATTAATGATCAGTTTAAAAATACTTCTTTGTAAAAGTTATTATGCAAAGAAAAGACATGAATGTGTCCCTGTTATGTACTCACAAGGATAATTATGGGGTTGTTGCTCATTAATACTGTTTCTTGTTTCCCTAGAAAAGCATTTGATTTATCCCACAACTTTCAGAAGTTTAATTAACGATACAAAGTTAACACTAAAACACAATGATCCAAGACTTCTCTTCCCCTATTCAGTGGCAACTTAAATCCCACAGCAAAACCAAGGCTTAATCGTACCACAGCAGCATATGTCTCTAAAAAACATTTTTAATTTATAGTAGTTGGGTTCAAATCACTATTATCCCTCTGATTTTATATGGCTCATCATCAATTAACATTTTCCTAAATGCCTAGGGTTGAAACCCAGGAGCAAGTGAACAGTCATGACTTCTACCACTATTGATGTTGATTTAAACAATTTACTGCTTATTTTGTCCAATACAATCAATCCTATTTTAAACACAATCAGGTAAACATTAAACTAAATAATATACCTAAAATTTAGATGATAATCATTCCCTCTTATAGAGCATGAAAGACAAACTTGGGGAGGGAGGAAACTACTTGAGTGAAAACAAATTAATTTCTAATTCTCTACTCAGTTCATTTGTCCAAACTATTTCTTCAAGTAATAGTACACAATGCAAGAGACAAGCATTTAACTTTTCATTTCTTCCTCTCCCCCTTTTTTTAAATCTTTCAATTACATTTGACATTCAATACTATTTTATATTAGTTTCAGGTGTACAGCATAGTGGTTAGACATTTATATAATTTACGAAGTGATCCCCCAATTAGTCTAGTACCCACCTGGCAATATACATAGTTAATACAATATTACTGACTATATTCCCAGTGCTATACTTTATATCATTTCTTAAGGGAATCTGCAGTTTAATCCTAAAACTTTGAAAGATTTAGTTCAGCACAAATAAGAAGAGTTTCTCCATAACTCTTCTACCATAGGAGTGCTAATTTATAGTTTGCAAATATGAGGCAGCGTTTTAAAATAAGTATACCGTTTCTCCAGCGCAACCTCTGAAAAACACATGCTTAACACATTTCTGTAAAGCCAGAGATAGGGGGTTGGGAGAGCTACAAGTTATCTGCTCAGATTTCATTCAGGAGCTAATTTTCAACAGAACATTTACTGTTAGGAAGGGTAAGGAAAGGAAATTACACGTCATCCAGACTTTCGACTTTTCTGCTGTTCTGAAGGATTCCATCAGAACAAACTAAAATGGGTCCCCTTTTACCTAACAATCCCTCTCTTTAAAAAAGTTGTTTAGCTTATTAAAAAACTTAATGATACAAATGAGGTCAAAGGAAATTGCTAAGTAAATCTATACATATTTTAAAATCTCAATGAGGTCTCAAGAAAAAATATTATTGAATCTTTTTTAAAAGAGGAAAATATTTTAGAGGAGAAAATGGGAGCTTTTTAGCTATAGCATCTAAGGGGAATCGAAGCAATATAGCCACATTTTTTTAAAGGTGTAGACACTAATATTTAAGAAATTTGAAAAATATTCTCTTCAAATATTTGTCTCATGGTTATAAGCATGCCCTTCTTTTAATAATTTAAAATTTCCTCAAAATCTGAAAACTGAATCATAATATAAATCCTCCTGATAAATGAAGTTGAATCTGAGAATACACATTAATACTTATTGAGCTCCTGCTATGTATCTTGCATAGGTATCTTCACATTATCTTAATTACATAAAGAGAATAATTATACTTAAATCATCACTGAAGTAAAACAAGACTAATGTAAGGATAAGATACAACTACCAGTAAAGCTTATATATCACATGCCTAATGTACTATATTAGAAAATTCTATTTTATACTCAGTCAATAACAGTCTTTACTCAATTTGTAATATAATTTCATTACAAAAATAATTATTTCAAGTCACATTTAAGAGATCTATGACTTCGTTATGTGACAGAGAACAAATTCTAAAATGATTCTAAAATGAGCATAACTAGTGCATAAAGCTTATATCCAGGAGTATTTTATTTTACTAGGCAACTAAGAATAGGAAACTGGGGTTTCATAGTTATTCTGTCAAGTACAATATTTGAAGGATACAAGAAGAAACTTCCTAGTCTAGATAAATAGGCAATATTTCAAATAAATGACAGGGGCTAGACTAAGATGAGGTCTTGTTGCTTAGATTCAAATCTTTCTTATGTAAAACAAAATTAAGAAATTTAGAAAACTAACTCATCATTTATTCTAAAGTTACGATTTGTCATACCACCTCAATGGAGAATCTAGACTTGAGGATATAAAGAGATAAAATGAGGACCTCAATAAATTTAAAAAATGAAAAGGGAAGTATTAAGACCACAGCTTGCTATGGAAATGAATATAAATAATAAGTAGAAAATTAATAGACAAGTTTCAAGATCTAAGAGCCACTGTAATAAAATGTTTCTACCAATACAAACTATTCTAATCTTAAAAAATGTAAATTAAAAGTCTTCTAAGGTTGATGCAACTTAGCATTTCAACTTAGTTGCCATATAGCCTAGTAATATAAAATACTCCAAAATATATGTTTTATGCACTAGTTATACTCATTTTAGAATCATTTTGGAATAGAATTATTCCAAATAATTTTAAGAATTAAAATACTTCCAACTATAAATTCTGTATTGCTCAGTCTCATGATGGGGGAGTATTATCTACAGTGTTAGGGAGTGGGGGAGGGGGTGGGAAGGGAGATAGGGTAATAGGCAGCTGTGTGCCTTAGAGAAACTAGTAACTTGCTTAATAGAAATGAATAAACCCGGATTAAGTCTTCTTATTTATCAACTCTCTACCTGGTCCTTTTTCCTCTCAATAATGATATTAGGATAGTACTTAAATGTCATTTGGGGGGGGGGGGTGGTATGTGAAACAAATAGGAGTCTGAAGGTAAATTGGAGAAAAACAGCTTCTGTTTATTTCATTGTGACCCCATATTGACCTGAGAGAAAGAGAGAGAGAAAGAGAGAGAGAGAGAGAGAGAGGGAGAGAGAGAGAGAGAGAGAGAGAGAAAGGAAAACAGCCACAAGGAATCTGCCCAGGTCTCCTTGGATGAAGATAATCCAAAGTCCAAGGAGAAAATGGAGAAAGAGAGAGAGGGAGAAAGAGAGAGAGAGAGAGAGAAAGACAGCACTATCAAAGCACACATAGATGCACTGAATTTACTCAATGTAGAATAGGATCATTAATAAATTCCTACTTTTGAAAAAAGATGTATCTTGAATAATTACTTTGCAACTACTATGTATACACTAACTTCCCTTAACTACTCCTAACAAACTAGACCATTCTAAAAGGAATGGTCCTTTTAGAACAAAGCTGAATACACTTTGAGGGTAAAATGGCATAAAATTACTCAACTTCTCATATTTCTCCAAGGTACACATCTATTTTATCCGCAGGCTTACTTGGGAGCAGGCCCTCTTGGTGATCAGTTAACGCAACACAGCAGTATTGAACTACAAATGACTTATTCAGAGGAAAATGGTTATGGGGAATCTCAAATTCTGCGTTATTTGAACTCTTATTCTAGGCTCATTTTTCAATTTCTATCAAACACTATATAAATTTTCATTTTCTTTAGAGACAAAGAATGTATCTCAGTAAGGTAATTTTAATATCCACACATCTGATCAAGTCCTAAACCAGAAAACCAAAGGGAAAGTTCCTACCCTATTACTGAATCATATGCAGTCATACAATGACTTCATATGATCATGCTTTCTTGGCTTAAAATGGTTTCATGTATAAATAATTAAGTAACAATGAGAGTTTGATCAATAATCACTGGGACAAAATATGCCTTTTAAGAAGAGAGGCAGAATCTAATACCCCTCCATAAACAGTTCACTGTATAAAAGTTGTCATAATTAAAAAGTGTAAATTCACTATGTCTACACTCAACTAAGCAAAATGCAACATGACTAATCCCATAGTTTAAAGTTTGTTGTAGACTATAAAGAAGTGGGTGTTCATGGAGAAGAGTTTCCTGCTCTTCTCTTATTTAAGAGTGTTAAAAAGATTGATATGGAAAAAGAATCTCTTCTTGTCCCCTCCAATCACAATGATCTTGGTGATTTAATGTGAAAAGAAACTGGTTTCCCTTTAACTGTTTGATTTTAGGCTTGTCTGGCTAAGTACTTGGTTTATTGAAACTGTCATTACTCTCTCACTTATCAGTTCTCAGAGAAATGAATTGCTCTGTGGTATCTGCTAACCCCAGTTAGAAGACGCCATACTGTTCTTCCCCAAATCCAGATCCTAGCTCGACATAGGTTAAACTGACCTCATGGTGTGACCCTCATACCAGCATTCACAGTGTTCAGGTCATGACCTATGAATTAGCATCATGGAGTAAGGGCCATATTCAGTTTCCCTTACAGAACCGAAGACATAAAACAGTATGGACTTCCTACGCCTTTCCTGATTTAGTTTTCAGTGTGCTAAATAGCTGTCTCTCAAATCTAAAGGGAGACAATGAGATTACCAGCACTCTCACATTCCTAAAAAACAAACAAACAAACTTCCATGGCATACATTTATTCATACCAAAAGAATTACAAAGATAATAAAAACCATAATTTAAAAAATATTTTACTCATGTTCTTAAAGAAAAATTGATTCCATTTTAAGGACAATTATCCTTTAGAAACATTACCCAGCCACAGGGCCTCCTATCCCCATCACTACTATAAAAGCATCCCTACAATATTCAATGGGGCTGGGTTGGTATCTCACCTCTGCTTCACCAAATTACTCCATGTATAACTGCAAGTATGTGCCTTTCATAACAAATTTCTGCCACAGTGTGTTCTAAGAAACATAAAACCTAAGAATGCTAAAGGCAGAAGGCTGCTTCATCAGAAGATTGTGCAGAGTGAATTCTGGACATGCCTTTTAATTTTTCTCTCAGCAGGGGGCGCTAGCACTCTCATCTTGAAAGTAAGTATACAAGTCGGGTATTTAAATTTTGATCCCGACTATTACATTTCAGTATGTGTTAGATTATCCTATAGAAAATTTTCACAAGGAAAAAACATTTCAAGTTTGACAAACTTGAAAATTTACCTTTGTCTTGAAATTCCGGAAGATAGCTGCAAAATAAAACAACATTGTTTTTTAATATGAGGGTCACAAATTGAAACCAGGTCCAATCAGTGCCAATAATTCAAATCTATTTTAAAATCTATATTATAAACATACATTCAGGGGAAAAAAAACTACTTCCTATCCAGAAGTGACAATTCCAAAAAGCTTATGAATTTATAATTAAAGTCTTTTAAAATGCCGAAGTTACAGTAGTAAAATCAGGATTTATCTTTAATACCTACAACTTATATTATGTTTATTCCTTTTAGCATCTGGAGATTATTTTCCATATTTACATTAAAATTCTCAACCTGTGTTTTATTATTTAAACCAAATATATCCCAAACTAGTGAAAATAAACAATTGAATTTTGCTAGAATGCTTAGAAAAAATACATATTCAAGAACTTTCACAATAAAGGATTTATGATGAACATGTTCATTTTTTTTAATTATAGGGAAAGTATTTTGTCCTTTAAAAATACTGAGCAATTAAATTACAACACTGAAAAATTTAATTCCATGATAATCAATTCTTTATTGAACTATTAATTACAAAGTTGCTTCTAAGTAAGAAATTAGTAATAAAAGGCAAGTAAGGGACTTACATAGACTTGACATCTTTTATCTTCTTAATAAGAGATTCTCTCTTTTCTTTTGCTTTCTTGGATAAATTTTCCCCTCTCAGAATGTCTGCTACAAATGTTTCGACATCTAAACCATGAAATATAAGAAACAGGATACAAATTATAAGAAAGAATCATTTTTTGTGAAGACAAATAGAACAATGATTGTTTCTACCCATAAGTGTTAATATCTGTACAATTTGTTACAGTTATTTATCAATCCAAAGCATAACAGCTGAAGTATGTTTCAAACACTAAGTTGGACAAATCTGTTCACCACTTAGCTAATAAAATTTGAATGCTCTACTTATGCTTAGCACAGCAAATGCTATTTGGATGTTTGGCATCATTAAACCAAGAAGAAGCACACAAGTTTTAATAAACTATGGTGCTCCATAAAACAAATCCTCTCAGATAAAAGCAAGCACTGAGCTTTTATGTATGTGTTACTATCATTTTATAATATTTTCTAAGTTCCTGCATGAACAGGTCATTCACAATATTATATCAATATAAGCTAATGTCTCTTCCAAGAGCCTGTTTTTCCCAGTGTAATCCTTTTTCAGATATACACAATAGTTAATGCTTTAAAAGAAAAAAATAAATCAATTTTTCTAGCCAAGATTCCCAAATCAAACTCTCCTCCTTCCTACCTGCCCCACCCACTCTAGCCAGCCACCCTCAAATAAAAAGATAATCAGTTGCATGGTTTTGTGTGCTCTAGCATCCTGCTTTGGTATTACCACCTTGAAATATTTTAAATAAAGGAAGAAGTGGCAAAAATAGATTCATCCACTATTTAAAAATACAGTAACCTAGCGATAGATTTCTAAACCCTCATATAACATTTCCCCATAGCCTCCCTTTTTAAAATTTAGTAAACATCTAAATTTTTCTGCTTTCTAGTTCTCTCTGGTATAAAATTCCTACAAAGCCTTCCCAGTATGATTTTATAATAGCCCCCATTTCATATTGAAGAGGTGTGTCTGTTTTACTTCATTTTTACTTAATTACTTTGTCTCCTAACTCACAGTGATAAAAAGATACTATCAAACATACAATACTATTACATGTATGAGGGCTGTCCGGAAAGTATCCAGCCGTGTTATATGAAAAATTGAGTCACGTATGGCTGGATTTTTTCCTGACAGCCTTCATCTTCATTCAAAGGACTACAATAGTCTTTCAACTGTTCCTAACAATTTAAAACCCAGTATTTGAGATAGAATGTAACCGACTTTAAATTCTTGATTACAAAAACATCTTGATCCAATGAGCAACGTTGATTAAACTGTTATTCTATACATTCACCAAAAAAGCATAAAATTTTTCACTAAATCAATGGGACAAGTGAAAGAATTCAAATTTAATCTTGATATATTTTTAAAATAGCTTTCCAGTTTCAAGTCTATTCATGACGAATGTTAAAAGTATCAAGACAAAAATGAAAGCAAAGTGTCACAACTTGTCTTTCCTTGAGCTGTCCATATTTCTAGAGAGGGGAACATAGAGACATAATCCAATACCAGTGCAAATTAGACCCAGATTTCTAAAGTTCAAAATCATGAAACATTAATATACTGCCCTCTAAACTCTTCAAATTTTGTACCGAGAGGAGCCAACCACCCTTGGAAATTCAGGTATTAGCTGAAGTGGGAAAAAAGATCATGGGATTCTCTGACGTGGTTACAATAAATCTACTGAGAAAGTGGGGTAGGGGGACCGGTGGCCTCTCTATTGCTGATTCTTTCTTCATCGGGACTCAGTGCCTGTGAGAATCCCTGACACAATGATTGGTGAAGAGTCGGCTTAAAGTTACTTTCACTCCGTGTTCTTGTCTTTAATTCCCTCATCACCAGGTCTTTAATTGCCTGTTTTACATTTTCATTATGCAATCCAAGTTGAAACAATCGGGATCTGTTTTCTATCTCCGGAAGCAATCACAGCACGAATCACAGCCCCAGAGTTATTTCTATAAAAGGTCATTTCATTTCTGTAAAAACAGATATATATTTATTTATTTTAAATACTGATCCCTGCTGCTGTTTTATGGGGAAATACTTGTTGCGAGAGTGAGACTTCAGGAAAACTCCATGTTGCTGTTTGTTTTTCCAGGGGGAGGGGACTCAGAGGTTGAGCCAGGGAACAGATCTGCATTTTTAGAGTAGCCTTAATTTATTCCTACACGCATCACAGAAAGGGGGTTTAAGGTAATTAAAAAGAGCTCATGAACTCTGATTTTTAAATATATATATATATATTTCTCAAAAGAGACAAGGAAAGTGTAAGAACTGCTTTGCTGTGTTCTTGTTCCTTTTTACCAGGAAGAGCTTTAAGGTGGAAGCGATTCCTGCCACCATCCGTGCCCACGGGCTCGGCTGGGTTTCCCGGTGCTGCCACCGGACTCTTGAGCCCGCGCTGTGCCCGTGCATGTCGGATGCAGCCGGGCTCTCCAGCCCGCGCTGTGCCCGTGCGTGTCGGATGCAGCCGGGCTCTCCAGCCCGCGCTGTGCCCGTGCGTGTCGGATGCAGCCGGGCTCTCCAGCCCGCGCTGTGCCCGTGCATGTCGGATGCAGCGAGCGCAGGCTCCGGCTGGCACAGGCGCTGCGCCGACCGGCGGGCGGCCTGGGGCCGGGCCCCGCGCAGAGCGCACGCGGCGCCCAGGAGTCGCGGGGCTTTGCCGGGCGATGCGGGGCCTCTGCCGCCCGCGACGCTCGGCGCCGCGAGCCGGGGGCGCTGCGCTTGGGGCCGCGCCTCCGCCGGGCAAACGGGAGTGGGCCTGCGGCTTTGGAGCGCAGAGGCGGGTACTCCTTCAGAAGCGCGCACAGTCCCGGGCGCAGCCGGCGCTCCCGGGGCCGGTGGGAAAGGAGATGCGGAGCTGGTCATTGTGCGCTGAGTGGCCCTGCAGACGGCGCGCTGGCGCGGTACCTCCTCTGCCGCCCTTTAGGGGTCGTGTCCCCCGGTTAGTACGCAGCTTTCAGTGACTCCAGCCTGCCTGTCCTGCGGGGACCGGCTGTGATTCGATGACAAGAGAAGGTCCCCCTGCCTCCTCCCTGGCCGCCTGGACTGGCTGGTGAGTGAGGGTTGCTCTTCCTGGGAAGGAGGGTTCAACACCCACCCACCCGCCCCGGTGGCGGAGACACGTGGGAACCCACCGCCCCGCGAGCAGAGAGCGCAGTTTGCAGGCGACCCCCTCCCCCAACGCACAGGTCTGACCCCACCGCCATCCGCAGGCCGCCTGGCAGCGCCCGGGCATCCCCAGAGTTTGCCCCACATCGCCACCAGCCTCAGCCCGCAAGTCGTCACGCAGGAAAAAGTTATCCCAGCGAATGTAAACGTGGCGGTGGCGTCTGCTCCCGCTACACCTCAGCGCGGCCAGGAGCAAAGCTAACCTCGCGGGACAACTCTGAAGATCGGGGGCGCAGGGCCCCTGAAAAGATCACACTTACAACTGCTCTGTAGATAAATGTGGAGTTCTGAAAACAAAATTAAAAGATGACATCATGTCTGGGCTCAGCAATCCTCAAGCAGTTCAAGTTAGAAA